>VZTA01020738.1:0-41187 GCA_013398855.1 Mohoua ochrocephala
AGGGCCGAGTCACCCCAACACACGGCCTACCAACTCAACTAAAGCAATGACTCTAGATGCTCCTTTTCTCTCATCGGGTGAAGAGAAAGGGAAGTCCAGTTGCACCGGACTGAAGTGTCTCCCACAGAGCTAAGTGAAGCAGACTGAAGTGCTGTAAATGACACAGACAATTTTAGAAGCAGAGAGGAAAGGTGAAAGACAACCACTGCTCGGCCATTTCTGTCATCACACAAACGACACAGGCCGAGGCAGTCAAGCTGAAAGCCTCGACAGGTCACAGGCTCAGCGTGGCGACTGCCAGAGTATTTCTGATGCTCGCAGTGGGCTCTGGCTACTCCTCCGAGCAAAACAATCTGCTGCATCTTCTCCCACTCATTTCCTGCCAAGCAGGAGGCCACAGGGCCCAGAGAAAGTTACTCTAGATAGATTTTTCCATAAACATAAGTTATAATGTCTCTTCCTCACAGTGCACTATGAAACAAGGGAAATAAAGATGCACTAGTAGCCCCTTTGGAGCAATAGCTTTTTCTACTTTCCTCTCTATTTTATTATAGTTGCAGTACCCATAATATTTCTCTCCACACTTCACTCCCTCCATAACCAAAACGTAATAGTTTGTTAGATAAAGCAGATTTAGAACCATACTCATTTCATCCTCCACCTATCCCTCCATCCATGTACAAAAACATATTCCACAGAAAACTTTCGCTTTACTGGGCTTTCTAAATATGTACATATATATCCTGGGGGGAAGGGCTGAAGGTGTTGGTGATGCTGTTAGGAACAGTTCCTTGTTACTAACCAAACCATTCCTGTAATCCTTACCCAACAATAGATGACACAGAATACAATACAAATCTGACTGTCTGCTGGCAAAAGTTAACATGGAGTATCATTTTTGGCAAAAGAAGAGTACTTTTGCCACTGCTAGTTTGGTCAGGTCAACAGGCCTCAAAATAAAGAGACACATTTGCATAGTCACTATGTACGCCAACTCAAACTTTTCAAGGAAGCTGTAAAATGGAAGCTGTAGCTGAACTTAAAGATATATGGAAACAGGAGAAATGCAATATCCTAATTGAAAACAAGAATACATCTCATTTCTTTAATGCATTTGAATGCTTTTACGTGAATACAAAACTGACATTAAAGTCCAATGATGCTGTGGGTGTCAGTCAACTTTCCAGGTCTGTGATTTCTCATCAAATCATATCTCATTTTATTAATTTCTGATTGGATTTGATATGTTCAGATTTTCCTAGAATAATAACTTAGCAATCAGTCAATCAAAAATATTTTGAAAGACAGTCATTTACAGAACTTAGTTCCTTCAGGGCCTAGGAGCACACCTGCCATGACCAAGGTGCATGCATAAAAATTGCTGCAAAGACACATCCATGCATCAACTGAACCAATGTGACTGGTGCTCCCAGAAACTCAAAGCCTCAGACACATTCCACTCCCTCCAGGCAGCGGGCTTTGAAATAGGCCATGAAGGTCAATAAATATCAGGTCTCCCCAAGCCTAAGAAAAAAAACTAAGTTCAAGAATATGACATCCACAAAGCCATACTACCCCCAGCTGAAAGGGGCTCTCAGACATTGAAACCATCTTGCATTAAGAGCCGCAGAGAAAAGGGAGAACAGTTTCAAAATCTACCTTGAATGACACTCAGACGTAGACAGTCAAAAAAAAAGAAACCCACAAAAACACCACACAAAAAAAAAAAAAAAAAACAAACACACATACACTTGTAAATAAACAGCACGTTTCACAATAGCATCAGCTCCTGTGGAAATGGTGGTGAGCAGCCCCAGATGGAGCACATTAATGCAATGTCAAATGGCAGGAGCTGACAACCGTGTCAAGGCTTGTAAGGAAGCAAAATCAGCTCAGCCTCTTCAACAAGGAAGGGCTAGAAAGACATAGTCATAAGGCCTTCTGCCTTTGAAGCAGAAGGACAGCGTTCCAAGCAGTGCACCTGTAGATGGAAAACTTGTGGAGTGGGAGAATAAAATGCAAAACAATTAGAATAAACTTGTCATTTCTCTGCCTAATAATTTCCTATGATCCAGCGGGTATCATCTTACTCAAATGAAGTTCAGCTACTTGGTTCTGACAAACTCTAGCCCTGCCAGGGGTGCAAGAAACACCAAGCAGCTGCAAAAGCAGCTGTTCTTGTGCTAAGAAACACAAGGAGAGGTGGCACAGAGCCACAAACAGTCTCGGTGCTCTACTGAGTACCACGGGCAAATTGCAAAGATGGTTTTACCAGTTCTAGACCTTGCTACCTCAGCAATTACCTACTTGTCCCTAAACAGTCAAAATTAAGGTCAGGCAAAGTGATGAAGGTAGGAGAGCTTGCAAACAAATAAGAATAACCATGGACCTGGAATTTACCATACAGGGCACCAGTTCTGAATCTTTCTTCTAGGCTTGGTGCACGACAGCACTTATTTGTCAGCATGTCAAGTAACCGCGAAGATGATATTGATTTCGATGTATTTCACTGGAAACCTGAGGGAAGGTTAATGATTTGCTTTTACTGTTGTTTCCTTCTAAAATTTTGATCTGAACATCTGGAAGGAGTTACCTGTTTTATTTTCTCATCCTCCTGTATCTCCTCTAAAAACTAGTGGTGTACAACTCGTCTACAGAAATATTTAACAAAACATTTAAGTTCCATAAAAAGGAGTCCTGCAGAAATATGAACAGAGGAACTAATACAGAAATTCTTCTTCAGGAGTTTTTCCCGGATTCCTTGGAGTGAGAGGAACACAACCCAAGTTTCTCTACTGTGATGAGCAGCAGCCTTCTGTAGACGTGTTCTGCTCTCTCCATAATATTACTTCATCAAAACTGAAAACCAGGAAAAAAAGTTACTCTCAAAGACTGTGTATCAGCTCTGTACTAGTCCATTGGTAGCAGGATTTAGTCATGAAACCTGTATAAAATCCAACAGAGAAGTAGATTAAAAATTTCCAAAGACTCGAGCCTATGCATTTAAAATATTGAACTAGAACTAAGAGAGATGATGATAAAGAGTCACATCTAAATAATCCTCAGATATTTCAGCCACTCTAGCAAATATTTGCTGTTTCTATAAATCTCCTCTCAGCACCTGTCAAGAGTACAGCCAGCAACATGGAGAAATAAGTACATTCAGCAGGCACAGATTTCCAATAAATCCAGTGAATTTGGGAGCTCACTAATTCCCCTCTACAAGCAAGAAAAAAAATTTACTAAAAACCTTAATCTCCCATGTGCTGATACAGCACTTCCCAACTCCAAATCACACTGAATTTCCCCCAGCTGTCAGCAGAGGCGTCAGCAGGGGAGCAAGGGCAGGAGCAGGACTTACAGAGCACAACATTCACTACGCTGAGGCTGGAGGTTCATGTTGAAAAACAAGTAGTCATACTGGAAGGAGGAAAAGGAAGCAACGCATCAAATCAAAGCCACACATTTAAACTGGCTTGGTTTTCCCCTCCAACCCACCCTTTAAACGTGCTTTTTTCCTGGGTTGCATCTTTCACCATGTGAAGGGGGGAGGGCGGTTGTTTGTTTGCTCCAATATTTATTTATTTATTCTGCTTGCATTTTACTCTCCTCAAAACCCTTGCTGTTGAAAGATAATATATTTCTTCAGCTGGGCCCCAGTGTCAAAACTCACACAGGGGACCTGAACTGCTATTTTAAAGCAAGCCATATTCAAGAAAAATCATTAAAAGGAGACACAGATAAAGCCCTGTTGGTGTTTACAACCATGTTGCATTAATGCTACCGTGTCTCCTGCACCTGTAAAGCCTGATACCATTTGTGTCTACAAGCCACTATACTGACACACAGCCAGAAAGCCTGACAGGACTGCTAAACCCTGGGAGGAAAAGAAAAAACAATTGAGTAAGCAGTCTTTGTGTAACAGATAAAAGAAAACCTGAAGGTTGCAAGATTTTTTTTACTTTTCCTTAACGCCATAGAGGAAAAGGAGTATTTTCTTGGTTAAATTGGACACGCTCATTTCTTCTCTTATTCTGATTTCTCTACATCTTCATAGAATCATACAACCCTTTAAGTTGGAAAGGACATTTAAGACCATCAAATACAAGTATTAACCTAACCCTGCCAAGTTCCCCATTAAACCACGTCCCCAAGCGCAACATCTATACGTGTTTTAAACGCCTCCAGGAACGGTGACTCAAACACTACCCTGGGCAGACTGGTCCCAATGTGAGTACCCTCTTTACAAAGAAATTTTTCCTAATATCCAATCTAAATCTCCCCTGGTACAACTTGAGGCCATTTCCTCTTGTCCTGTCACTTGTCCCTTGGGAGAAGAGACCAACCCTCACCTCCCTACCTTTTTTCAGGTAGTTGTAGAGAGTGATGAGGTTCCACCTGAGCCTCCTTTTCTCCAGGTTAAACAAACCCAGCTCCCTCAGCTGTTCCTCATAGGATTTGTGATTCATACCCTTCACCAGCTGTGTTGCCCTTCTCTGGACAGCTCCAGCACCTCAATGTTTTTCTTGAAGCGAGTGGCCCAAAATTAAACACAGGATTTGAGTTGTGGCCTCACCAGTGTCAGGTACAGGGGGACGTAGTAGGGAGTACTTCTGCTGGCCACACTCTTGCTGATCCAGGCCAGGATGCCATTGGCCTGCTTGGCCACCTGGGCACACACTGGCTCATGTTCAGCTGCTGTTGACCAGCACACCCAGGTCCTTTTCTGCTGGGCACTTCTCCGGCCACATTCCCTCAGCCTTTAGCGCTGCAAGGGCTTCTTCTGAACCAAGCGCAGGACTCAGCATTTCACCTTATTGAGCTTCATATAACTGGCCTTGAGCCATCAATCCAGCCTCTCCAGATTCCTCAGCAGAGCTTTCCTACCCTCCATGATCAACATTCCTGTCCGGCTTGTTGCCATCTGCAAACTGGCTAAGGGTGCCCTCAGTCCCCTCATCAGGATCATCAGTAAAGATATTAAACAGGACTGGCCCCGATACTGAGCCCTGGGGAACAGCACAGAACACAGGCACTGATGACATCCCTCTGCAAAAATTACTGGCAAATGGTTGCAGAGTACAGTAATGCCAGAAGTTCTGAGCTACCTCAGAGGAAGAAAAAAAAATTAGTGTGGCCTGAAACAGCCAGTCAGTGCTACATGCTACGAATACAAAACAAATAGAGTGCAGTAAGCATCAGGCTTTGACCTCTGTCACTTGTGTGTTTGCATCCTTTCCAGTCCACCTTCCTCATTTCACAGCCATCCCACTAGAAATACCTTCTGCGTCTGTTCAACATCTCTGCCAAGCTGAGCTCATGCTCTTATCAAAGAAAAACATTTCAAGAGAGTTTAGCTGTTGATTATTCACCTCCAGATCCCAGGAAAGGCTATGGTCAAATTCTCTGCCTGACTCACAGGTTTACTTGAATGCTTTGCACAAGTTTCTTCAGCCAAGGCAATGGAAAAACACTTTGGAAATCCCCAAAGGGTGGGCTTGTGCACCTCAAATGAAGCTTGGCAGAATTAAAAGGCCTGGTGTGTTCCACGTGCCTGCCACCTCCTGTGCCTGGAAGCCCATGGGCATGTGTACTTTCACCATTAACTTCCACACACCAAGAAGACCTCCTTGCTTTTTCACACATTTCACACCACAAGGCGGCTAGGAGAGACCATGAGGAGCCCCAGACAAAGGGAAGCTGTGGGAGCCTGTGGCCAGTAGGAAGGGGTAAAATGGAATCTCACCAGTGGCAAGATGTAAAACTGTTCAACACATGCTGGCAGGCCATACCTGGAGCTCGAGAAAAGACAGCAGCAACTTGAATCATTTTCACTAAAAACAATCCCAAAACAAAAACAAATCAAAAAACCAACCAACCAACCAAAAAAAAAGGCAAAAAAGAAAAAAGCCACACAAACAGTCCCCCTGACAGGGAGAAATGCTAAGCGTGCTCCATGGGCCACTTGTGGCTCACAGATGCCACATCAGCTTCTCAACCCCACAGTTCTCCCCTTCCCGAGGGACATCAGACCCACAAAAATACATCAGAACAGCACTTTTTTGTATTGTGCCACTTTACAGAATTGCACCCAGGATTAACTTGGCCAGGGAAAAATACTATGGTTTATCAGGTCAGGACACTCCCTAGGAAGAAGACAACATGGTTTCCATTATCAAACTGCTTATGGCTTTTAATCCTGTGATAGTTAAAAGTCAAAATATATAAACTATTGAAACTAATATGAGGGAAGGAACAAAGCCCTCGGGACAGGTACCTCACTGCATGTCTGGACTAAATGTAAAACTGGCACCCTGGCGGCTTTACATCCACTTCACAACCAACCACCGTGACAACCAACCCACATGTGGTAGGAAACAAGCCTCATACGAGATCCTCGCATTGTGTTGGGCCACAGGATGTTAAAAGAGTTAAAAACAAAGGCATGCATGCATTGGTGTGATATTACTCACTGTGTCACTTGTTCCACCAGTAGCCCATTAGACAGCAAAGGCTGGAAATCAATGAACACAAGCATCCTGTTCTTAATTTTTTTTTTAAAAAAAAAGCACATATAAACTTTTTTAATGTGTGTGTATGTATAAAAACCCACACGTCTTTTAACAGTTCAGGTTTTTCATTAACAAGTCTTGTTTCACAAGCAGTAGGAGTACAATAATTTTGATTGCGTAATTTTACTATAATAATTTACACCACCACCACCAAAAAAAAAACCAAAAAAAAAAAACCAAAAAACAAATTCACAAAACCAAGACCAAAACAGCCTATAACTTCAGTTGAGATGATTGCACACATTACAATCCCTCAGACTGAAATCATTCCATGAGAATTTGGCAACAGCTTTCCCAGTGCATCTCATTTATAAGCTTTGACAGGCCAAGTTCTGCAAGTGAGAGATTTGTTGAAATTTTACTCTTCTAATGTTCCTTCCAGCTGACAACATGGCTACACGAATGAATTCTTTCTCACGTTTATCGGACATACTTCACTTTTAGAGGAGCCAGGTATTGGGAAGTAAATCAATAGGAGCATCAGCTGGCTTCCTCTGGGCATTCCCAACTGCTCTCCAGAATTTCCCATGGTGATGTCAGGAGTTTACGCCTGACGATACATGGCAGAGAAGGAGCACAACCTCAAGAAGCCAACTCCCTCCCACTTGTGTGCGCTAAACACAGAGCAAACGAAACAAGAGCCTCAAACAGAAGTGTTACTGCTAAAAATACTTTCACTCACCTCAAATAAGATCTCCATGGAATCTTTTACTCTACAAATAGACATTTCTACAGACCATAAGTCACCAGTAATATGGCCTTTTTTCTATTACTACTAACAGGACAGCATAAAAATTTAGCAAACCATATACATATTAAGATTTGCATACCATCACTTTACTATTATTAAAATTGAATGGTTCAGGAAACTACTCTCACTGCAAACCCCTCCTTCACGGATCTTTGATGGAATCCTGCCGCTTTTAGAAAAATACTGGAATTACTATTCAACCATCATTCGAGTAGAACTCATCAGAACAGCACTCATTTTGTCCCCAGGTAATAAGCAACACAAATTCTAATCTGGAGAGCAACTTCGGATTGCCAATACAAAAATAGGCAGCTCAGCAAAAAGGAGGAAATCTACAAAGGAAGGAAGAGGAAATATTAGCACTTTTTTACAGGTGAGGAATAAGGCACTAAAAGTTGCAAGAAAGGATGAAGGCGTCATAAAACATACCCTAAATGGAATTTGAATAAGAAGTAGGGAAAAAACATGCAGCCAGGAAGTGGACAAAAGCAGTTTTTAAAATATGAATCTCCTACATTTGAAGAGCTCTTTTGCATATGTCACCTGTCAAAACAAATGTAGTGCAACAGAGAATAATGCCTTCAAGCTAAGCTAATTATCTCTACCTGTAGCATCCCATGGATAAATTCTGCGTTACTGACTATAAAATAGCATCAATTAAAAAAGAACAGCACTGTTATGGTAAGCGTTACTACGCTGAAACACCGCACTGAATCCAGTGCTATACTAAACTCAAAAGTGATTCAAAGGGGGAGGAGAGGTGTCCCCAATGAGGAAAAATAACAGCTGAAGTAGACTTCTTTAATCATACAGATTTCAATGCATTGCCTAGAGGCACTCTCCATCACAGAATCAGTAAACTACGGAAAATAAATGTTGCAACCAAAGTTTACTTAAAAAGAAAGCTTTTTTTTTTTTCCAAAAGTACTGGGCCATTCTAGAGGTTTCACCTTTTCCCTCCATCCACTGGCCTGCAGATTCTTCAGAATAAAGCAAATTTCATGCCTTATTAACAGTAACTCTTCTGACCATGTTTTTTTGTTATTAGTCTATATTAACTTTAGAAAAATTGTTGAAGGTTCATTTTCTTTACTGAAGCCGCTTTGAATGCGGCACAGGTCTCAAAGAAGATAAGCTGCTTTATCTCACTTTTCCAGGCACTGAAAAGAATAAGGACAAAAAAGCTGACAGGACATATCTGGGTAAATTATGTACACTCCCACCACACACCACTTGGAAACAAGCAGAATCTGGCCATGGCAACATTCATCAGTACTTCATTTAATAGCATTAAAACACCATTCCTTAAAAAAAAAGGGAAGGAGAAGAGACAGTGCTCAATGATAACACTGTTAATAGATGAAGCTGCATAATCTTACCGCGGTCACAGTCAACACGGATATCTAAACACTGCACATTCAGATGCATGGGGACTCCATTTACTGTATAATACATCTTTAGCCTAGAGATTCAAAGCTTCACTTAGAAATAAATGAAGAGTAATGACTTCTCGTGAACTTTCCCTAATTTGTAGCCAGTTAATTTCCTCCTCCTGGTGAAAGTCTGTTGTATGCCACACATCCTGCTTCAGGCTATCGCTGAGATGGGAAAACTGTGATTCCTTTCTTCTTATTACAGGCTTTAAAACCAGGAAATACATCCGTTATGAATTTTTTAAGAATAAAACAAATATTAAAGACATTAGCAGAATGCTGGAATAAAATTCCCAAGACTACAATTACACACATGAGGAAAGAAACATTTAAAAATATATTAACAAATACAATGCTTTCAAATTTATCAGGAAACAGTGATAGAATTAACACCACAGACAGCTGAACAACATTCCAAAAAAAAAGTCAACAATTCAGCGTGTGAAGAAAGAGTTGGCACAAGGAAAATACACTCAAAATTAATTTTTTTGTTGCAGACTGCATGAAGGCACGAATGCTGTAGTCCCAAAAGAGACCTGACCCCATTCTCCCTCTTCCATCCTTCCCTTGGCGGGTGGGAGAGTTCCTCATTAATACACAATTCTACAAAAGGTCTTTAAAGGTCCTGCAATTTAAAAGTAGCTTCCAGAAACTATCTTGAAATCAGGACAGTTCATTAGCTAGCCTGATACGCGTAACTTCTTCATAGTTACTCACACAAAAAGTAGTATCGGTTCTTCACAAGCCCATTGAGAAAAACTGGAACAACTTGGAATTTAAGCCCCGTGGCCTCAGCCTGGGAAGCTTGGCAAGAGAAGGCATAACAGTGATTCACACTTCAGCTTCTTACTTCTCGATACAGAGCCTCTCACTGGGAAGACTCCCAAAGCATTTTACAAGCAAACCATCAGTACCAACCCCATTCATCATTGAAACATGGTCCTTTGCATCAAGTCAGAAGCTCAGGAGAAGGAAGATAACTACAGCACCACACAGGTGAGACTCAAAGGAGAGATCAGGGGAGCAGCACTCCCCTCCTCACACTGGGCCTGGCCCCATCACATGAGATTTGAGCAGGATAACTGCTGCTGGCAGCTTCAAGCAATCTTTTATTGACAAGTGGTCATAAGCACAAAGGGAGAGGCTCCACATGGAGCCATCCTCAGCATCCTACTGGGTTTTGGAGTCTGAGGTGACTACGTGGAACAGCCTCCCACTGAACTGACCATACCACTCAAGAAAACAGGGTACACACTCCTTTAAAGGATAAATTACTACAACTATGCTTAACTTCACACACTATGGCACAGCTTCTGCAAGGAAAGGAGTTCCACTTACCCTGACATGCTATAAAATTAGCTTCCTCCTACACAAAGAGCTAAAGCAATTTATCTCCTACATACAGAGTTACAACACACACTTCAAAACTCAAAAAGTGAGCTAAATGGCTGAGGACAACCCTCCCATCGTACATTATACAGGACCACCGACCTGTTCAGGCTAGAAGGAACCTTCAGAGGTCAGGTTCAGCCTCCTGCTGAAAGCAGAGTCATCTGTTGGATCAGTTTGCTCAGGTCTTTATCCAGCTGGGTCTTGAAAACCTCAAGGAGTAGAGATGGCACAGTCTCCCTGGGCTTGCTCTCAAGCCGTGACGCTCCTTGGTCCAAGAGAGACTTCTTGTCCTCTCTGAACTCCTTCACTAAGTACAGAGGCTTGTGAGATCTCATTGGTGAAAAGTGAAGCGCACAAGACACAAGTACCTCAACCTTACCTGTGCCCACTGCTGCCTGTCCCACTCAGCAGCAGATCCACACTTTCCTCATTCAATATTTTCCTACGTGTGTAAGTGGCAGCAACTCTCCTGCAGCCCTTTTTACCACTTGTAGACACCAACACCAGCTGAGCTTTTGTAACACCAGCCCCTGGACAATGTTTGTAAGTTCCTCTTTTACTGCTTCCTCCTCCGTTTTGCATTGGAGCTCTGTCATGAGCTTCCTGCCCAGCCAGTCTGGTCTTCCAACACATCCATTTGTTCTCTAAGTAAGGACTGATCCTGCAGTTGAAAGGGATTCTCCTTCAAGACCTGTCTAGCTTTCATGAACTCCTATGTTTTAAAGCTTCAGTGTTTCCTGGTACCAGTTGCCTGAATAAGCTGAATCCTGCCTTCCTGAAGTCCAGAGTCTGTCACTCTGCTCCTTGTGTTTCTCACGCCCCTATCGACCTCGAACTCCTCTATTTCATGGTGGCTACAGCCAAGGCTGCCACTATCACTCACTCAGTCACATCTGCCTACTTTGTGAATAGCAGATGCAATCAGATGTCGCATCTGTTTGACCGTTCCAAGGGCTGTATCAAGAAGTTAAACTTGATATCCTCAAAAAATGCCCTGGCTAATTTGCATCCAACCATATCACTCTTCCAGCAGATGTCAAAGACCTTCAAGTCACTCAGAAGAACCACAGTTGTGAGACAGAGACTCCCTCAAATTTTCTAAAGACTTGGTCTGTTTCCTCCTTACTCTTAGGTGATCCGTAAGAAACACCTAACACAATGTCCTTTTTACTCACCTATCCCAGATCATGACCCACAAGCTCCCTGCCTGCCTGTCATCTGTCCCACGGAAGAGCTCCATGCATTCAAAGTGCTCCGTCTCTTGCGGGAGTGAAACTCCCTCAATCCTCCCTTTCCTCCCTGTCCTCAAGAACCTGCAGCTGTTCTCCACAGCACCACAGTCCAGCATTGGCAGTGTCACAGCTGTCACCACACATGCAATGCTGCTTCCCAGACTGCATGTGTTCCTGCAGGTGACACTTCCCTTTCTTACACGAACACTCTCCTCACCAGGCTCCCCATCTAGCCGGACCGTACACTTCTGCTCCACTTTGTCAGGTGGGAATACAACACTGAGTGATCACAAGAGCCCTGTCGTATGACAGACAGGGCAAACAACACTCCCTGTCCCAGAGAGCTGGCAAAACAAGCTAGGAAGGGGAAAGGCATGATCACCTCTGCTCCATAAGGGGACACAGAAGAACAGGAGATTGAGACAAACAGGAAGTTTATAGCAGTGTGCCTTAACCACAAAACTGTTCTTTCTGCCTCTGGCATAACTGTCTAGCAATTTGTGACTGCACAGGGTATCTAGGAGCAGGCTGAGGAGCATTTATAATCCCACTTTCTAAACAAGCTTTGCTCTATCTGCTTTAGCTCCCTCTGGTCTCCCATTTAATATTCAGCCCATGTCTGACTGTGGTCTGTGGTGACAAAGAAGTGACAGAACAGCTACGCTGCACATCACATGCCTCAGCTTTGCTCCTAAAAAGCACTCCATACCGAGGACTTTACTCCTGATCACTGTAGGGTGAGAAGTGTTTCAATGTGGGAAAACCAGGGGCACACCACCCACTGCAGGGGCCTGCGTTTTTACCTTTAAGAGCTTTTGACATGCACTCACTTAAACAGCTGCAGTGGGTTAGGCTTTAATATCTCTCCCACCCTCCTCCTCCTTTCTTGCCTGTTACCACTTGCCGGACCAGCAAGCGAAGCCCTGGAAGCAGCTGCACGTGTCCATCAACACCAGCTGCTCTTCAGGCTAAAGACACTGGACACTAACACAGCTCAGACGCATTCCCAAGCCCTGGTCTCTCTGCAGTGACCCCGGGAGAGGGGTATAACAACCAGCAGCACCTAGAAGCTTTTAAACAGACATTAGTTGGTTGGCATTCCCAGGCATGATACCATCACTCAAGCCACTGTGTCAGCTTGGGGCAGGATGACAACTTCGGCGAAGAGAAAAGCACGAAAATATTCTGCTTAGCTGTTGATTCTCTTCACAGCTCTTACTGTATACAGTCAACAACCATTTAGGAAGTCACTTCCACTAGTACATAAAAAACCCCAAAAACCTACCATTCAATCCTGTAATACATTTCCCATTTTTAGAGCATGTGTTGACATTGCTACCTTGTTAAGTACATCTAAAAAATGTTCTTTCAGCAGCTCCCAAAGCCTAGAGTATACCAAAAAAAATCACTTGTTACTATTTTAATGTAACACAGGAATGCACCAAACCAACATTCACTCTGCTACAATAACTACATACACATAATTACTTGTTAGGAAAAAATGCTTAGCTGAGTAGCACAAATCCTGAAATGCACTCTTCACACACTGGTCACTGATGTCACTGCTGACTAGAGTTAAGCTCTTGTTCAGACACTTTTGATTTCTGGGGTGTTGTGAGGGTTTTTTTAAACCCAAACTTGTCTACGTTACCTTAGAAGAACAGACTTGCTAACCAATTTTCTGAGTTGGTACTACTTAATGTGGGGAAAATTATAAAGTGAAGAGGCAATAGTGGTATGGTTATTTTTAGCAATTAGCATTTACCTTAAAACAATGCTAGGTATAAATTCCAAAACAAAACACTACATTTGAGTTAACACACAGAACCCCAAGTGGAGAAACCAGTTGTGAATACATATCGCTGAACACAGACTGACAACCCTACAGCTAACTGAAGAACTGTCACTATCGCTTCTTTTGTCATTGCAATGGAATCAAAACTCTTACAGCTAAGATTCTCACTTTGATATCACACTGCGCAAGTTGTGCAATAAGGACACTCCAACTTTGCATT
The DNA here is from genome assembly GCA_013398855.1 of Mohoua ochrocephala. Lineage (NCBI taxonomy): Eukaryota > Metazoa > Chordata > Aves > Passeriformes > Acanthizidae > Mohoua > Mohoua ochrocephala. The sequence continues at coordinate 13,396 of VZTA01020738.1, forward strand.
ATTTTTTCTTATTATAGAAGGTCTAGTGTGTCCCTCTACAAGTCACAGTAATTGTTCAACAGTATTCAAATCGGCTGTAAGAGAAAAGTAAATTTTTTCCTCACCCAATCACATAGTTTTAAATTAAAAGCTTGGCTATTACTTTGCTAATGCTGCAATATTTTTATCCAAACCAAGATCATCAACAGAAAATTGATTTGTTATTGAAGGAAATGGACAGACCACTAACTTCTGCAAGCTAAAAGCCTCAAACAAAAAAAACCACCAATGTCTTACTTATCTGCTCTGTATTTACATCATAAACAACATAAACACACATAAGCTGATTCCAGGACTGTGATTAAATTTGACCAGCAAGGTCATATTCATGCTCTTCTAATGTAAGGAAAGAAATTCAGGATCTCTGCTACTATAAGGATGACAAATCTTTTATGAAGTCTTAAGGGGTCCTGAGAAAGTGTCATTTTCCCAGATCTCTGTGGGTGACACTTCCAAATCTTGTTCAGTTAGAAGTAAGGACCTCTGGTGCTTTAACTTACATGACAGCTTGGAGCTGCAGGCACATCAACCTTTGCATGCCTTTTCCTTTTTGTTCCAATAATTTTTCACTCCCGTGACCCTGAGCACTCACCTATTTCCACCCCAACACCTTACTTACCTCAAACGGAGGCAAAAAAAAAAAAAAAATCAAATCCTAACATACACACAGCATCTAAGAAGATACTTGGAGAAAGAATAAAACCAGAGAAGAGCTGTCAACCATCCTATATTCCAAAATTAATGTATGGGAGGGTGGAGGAGATGGGGAAGCGACGTAAAAAAACCTGCACAGACAAAACAAAACCAAAAAAGAATGAAATAACCAATCAAAAAACCAGAAACAAAAGAAAAACATGTACGCACACAACCCACCAAACACCGCCAGCAGCTGCTTTGCAGAGGAAGGGCAGAGGGAAGGACGAGCCTTTGATACTCTACTCCACCCTTGGATTTCTGGATGCTATTGTGCAGCTGCTGGATGTCACATCTGGTAGCAATATACTAACACACACCACCCAGCTTTATCTCTCCTTGTTAGCGAGCACACCCAACCCATCATGAAAATGTCAACAGAACAGCAAGAGATCTGTGTCCACGTGGAAAGGAACTGGCACAAGAGAAGCCACACTGATAAGAACAGAGGAAACATTTGGAAAACCAAGCCCAAAAACCAACCTTCCCCCTCAATCTAAGCCACATGTACTGCATCCATCACATCAGTATGAAACCTTGAACCTTATTTGATTACAGTTCCTGGCAACGCTAACGATGTCCTGGCAACAATTATAAGTCTCTCCTGTCTCCAGCTCGTCAGGAAATGAGGTGCCACTGGGGTTGCTATTGTGTGGGACAGAGTGAAGGCAGCAGAAGCTCCGGCATACGTGTGAATACTGACAGAGTAGGAAGCCCCACAAAGAGCGTGTTAGTAGGTGCAGCATATACTCCACTTTCTCCCAGACTAGCTCAGGAACCCCAGTTGTATCCTTCAGGGATTTCCAGAGGTTTGGCTCTAAATACATTCATGGGCCACACAGGTACTCCTGGGAAAATGCAGCTCTCACCACGGAAGGCAACAAGAGTCAACAAATGAATAGTTTCATACTCCCCAGCAACATAGCAAATGAGAAACAAAACTGGGCCAGAAAAACAAAAGCTTTGCAATGGACTGTCCTCAGAGCTTCTTATCTGTTATATTTAATTTTGAGATTCTGGGAAGGCAATACCTTTTCCCATAAAACCACACAAATGCAACTGCCGTGACTGGGCATAGACTAGACCTTGCCTTACAACCTAAAATATTTCCAAAGTGAAGAGGAAAAGTGCTCAAAGACATTTATCACTTGAATCTCTAGCTTTTTTGGAAATACAAGAAAACTATCTACCTCCATTTTTTATTATTTTAGTATCTCTACAGGATTTTATTTTGTCGAGACAACTGATGGTAGGAGGGAAGAAGTTTTATGCCTATCTCTATCTCAAGTTACATCAGGTCTCTAAAATTCCACTAATAAAATTACTTAAAACAAGGACAAGTTTTTGTCAAAATTAAAGGCCATGTGCTTCCGTTCTCACTCTCCAGACACTAATTGCTCTCAGAAGATGGAATATGAACTTAAGGTCCGTAAAGTAATTTTCTCATCCTCTTAAAATTCTGCCAGGAGAGACTTACAGAGGCCAACAGAGGAAACATCAACAGATTCTACGGGCAATTTTATATTTAATGGTCATATTTAAAACCACACACTCTATTTTTTTTTCAACTGCTGTTACTTTAGAAAAATAAATAGCCACCCATTCAACATGCAGGCAGTGTAATCGACACATACTATCACCTTGTCCAATTAACTGAAATTGTCTAAGTTGTCATTACAACCTCAGATAAAATTCGTTTTGATAGACACTCTGACTCTCCTTGTGAATGAGAGTAAATGTTACCCAGTATTTCATTAGGCTGATAGCAGCACCTCTTTCAATAACCAGGTATGCAGGTCATTTGCCAGAAACTGAAAAAAAATTAAACTGTATATTTTTCCCTTCCAGAAGGCCTATATGAATGCCAGAGGAACCTTAGAGGTCTTAAAATTTTTAGGAGGGCTACCTATTTAAATTGCTTTGCAGACCTAACAACCATGAACATCTATCAGAAGACCAAACTAACTTGGGCTAAGCAAAGTGGTTTTTAAATATCTTCAAGAATGCTGCAATCTTTAAATTCCCAAAAGTCTACTCAGAAGCTTAGTGTGCACTGAAAACAACTGCCTACAAATCATGTAGATAATGTTAAATAAAGAAATAATGTCGTTTCTTCCCAAAATCAGAACGCTAAGGTCTCCTGTCAACACATGGGCATTGCATTTCAGTGTGCCAAGATGCAACGTTTGCAGTCTTCCCGAACTGGAAGAAGCTAATGTCATTAACTTCTTATTAGTGCAATGTACTGATTTACTACGGTTCCTGTTTTGCTTCTACCAGAGACACCTACCCTACAAGCCAATGCAGTTACGTATTAAAGTACCTATGAGACTTACATGAGGAAGCTTTCTGCCCCTTCAGCAGGTTTCTCTCAGAAGAGAGGCTTTGGGTATAAACAACTATTTTTCTCCAAGCACAGAAATGAGAGTAAAACACTTGCCAAGGCATAAAAGAGTATGTGACTAAATATTTTCTGCTTGGCGAAAGAAGAGAAATAAGATTTATGCTTCCAAGGATAACATTTCGTCATAAAGCCAAGGCGAAGCCCGTAAGGCCGGTGCTGCATCTCAGCAGGCTTGCTCCCTCTCCTCTAACCATGACCAGCTGCATCTGACAGCCCAAGTATTTACTTCAGTATCACTAGAGTAATTATATTAGCAGGATTACGTCATGAGATAGGCATCATCATAACGCGGGTTATTTTTTTCCCCCCACAGCTATAATTGTCCTCTAATTTTAACAGGTAACACTGAAAATGATTAGAGGTTTGCAAAGGCAGTCTAGCAAACAAATTCAAATTTAAATTAGAACATGTTAAGAAATCAGACAGTTATAGAACAAGCAAGCACCAAGACAAATCACTCAATACCCAGGAAGACATTCAGTAAATAGCACCCTAAGCCCCATCCGCTGCGCAACAAACACTTAGTAATGCTCAAGACTGAAAGCCCTGAAGTGCTAATATTTTTCCTTGGAGACATTTTAACTACTCTAGAGTCCTATAAAGCTGATGGTTTTGGACCTGTTAAAATCTCTCAATTCTCAACTCAAGTGCCAGTCAGTGGATCTCTGTGGTGAGACTACAGACACAAAAGGGCATGCACACTACAACAGGTGGCTTGGAAAAGACTAACAAGTTATAAAAGCATGAACGAGAGGTCTCATCTGAGATTGGTGTCTTCAACGGAGTAACAAGCACAAAGGAAACCCTTGATGAATGCCAGTATCACTGACTATTTTGAGAAGGTGAACAGAAACTACAGCAATCCAACACACTACTGACAGGGGTGATCTTCAAAAGAGTTAAAAGATACTAGCCCTGCATCCATCCTATCCCTGCATACAGTCAGAGATCATCGAATCATAAAATGGTTTGGGTTGGAAGGGATCTTAAAGATCACCTGATTCCAACACCACTACTACGGGCAGGGACACCTTTCACTAGACTAGGTTGCTCAGTCTCATCCAACCTGGCCTCGAACACTTCCAGAGATGGAGTATCCACAGCTTCTCTGGGCAACCTATTTCAGTGTCTCACCACCTTCACAGTAAAGAATTTTTTTCTAATAGCTAATCTAAACCTACTCTCTTACAGTTTGAATCCATTCCTCTCTGTCTTGTTGCTACCTACTCTTCTAAAAGTCCCTTTCCATCTTTCCTGTAGGTTCCCCTCAGGTACTGGAAAGCCGCAATAAGTTCTTCTCTTTTCCAGGCTGAAAAATTCCTCTAATCCTCTAAGCTTTTCCTTGTATGAGAAATGTTCTATCCCTCTGATCACCTTGGCAGCCTCCTCTGGACTTGCTCCAACAGGTCCATGTCCTTCCTGTGCTGGGCACCATGGAGCTGGATGCAGCACTGCAGGTGAAAGCACAGGGGCACCAGGGCAGAGGGGCAGGATTACCTCCTTCACCCTGCTGGTCACACTTATTTTGATGCAGCCCAGGACATGATTGACTGTCTGGGCTGCGAGTGCACATCACCAGGTCATGTCCAGTCTCTCATCCACCAGTAGCCCCAAAACTCTTTGAGAAACCGAGTCTCCCAGCACTGTCCCGAATTGCCTCTCACAAAGCTACTTCAGCTTTCATGGGATGGGTTTCATTGGTTACTTTGCTTCACACAACAGCGTGGAGCAGCGCCGCTGACGGCAGTCAACCCACCTGTACCCAAGGCTGGGCGTAATGACCAAGGATGGAGGTGCGCTCCTCGCCCTTAGCTCCGAGATCCTTTGTCAGTCCCACGGTACAGTGGGGAGCAGGGTGACTGAACAGAGTTTCCTAAACCTCTGGAAAAGGAAGCATAGGCCTTCATCCACATCTGTAAGAGCCAAGGCAAAGCCTGCCCAGCAGTGCCACTAACACAGACAGGGATATGAAATAATTCAAGCAGCATCACCAACCTGAATCAGCATTAATTCTTCTGTTTCAGAAGGACAGTTTTTCCCTAGACACTGACACACAGTCACCCCTCTCAAGTAACAAAGCTTCACTAACTTAAAAAAGGCTGAGCACATATGGCATAAATTAATCCAGAACAGGGTTAAACTATACCCACAGACCAAGAAAGCTGCACCTACTGAATCTTTACTGCAGTATGAAAATGATGGCAGAAAATAGATGTTAGAACAATATCCTCAAGTTTATTCCTTCAAAAAGAGAAAAATTACACTCATGACATGAAAAAGGCAGTGCCATCACTATCTTCATTCCAAATCACTAGTCTAAGGATTGTAAAACAAGTCTTTTCAGGCTGAACTTTGACACAAGCTCTCAACATGAGACAGCATCCCTAGTGATGGTTGTCTAGAAAGGCTAGTGAATTTGGGCAAGAGTGAGGGGAAATGCCTTGCGTCCATGATGTTCACTTTAAAACCTTTACTTTACTTTCCAAATAAAATATAAGCATTTGCATGAAATTAGAGCTGGTTGATTTTTATGTATTTTCATAAATGTGTTTCCGACGTGTGGGTTCTTGGTATTTTATTCTTAAACAAAAGGTATACAATCCATGGGGGGTGGAAGAAAATTTAGCTCTAAGACACTGAACATGCAGAAGCCACTGCTATTTTTTCAGCCCTCTGCATGATTAATCTGTTTCACTGCTTTCTTGACAGTCACTCGCATTTGCCCCCGATGCATTAGCACAGGACAACTCTTTGAGATCGTTCTAATGCAGCTAATCCCAAACGAGGGGCCATGACCCCCGAGGAGGGTCACAGCAGTTATGACTGGGGTCATGAGCCCAACAGAAGTACACTTGTTTATAAGGGTATCTGGACTCACAAAACCAACAAAAAGCAAAGCTCATAACCGGAAGGCTTTGAAACAGCTGATGTAAGACTGCATTGAAGGCAGGCTTTGCGTGACAGTCTCACCTGATATCAAAGCAAGAGAAATGCTAACTATGATTAAGTGGTTATTAATAATGAATATTTGGTGTTTTATCTGCATTACTGTAGCAGCGATGGTGTTAAAATTTTAAACTACTCAATTCAGTAATGAACTTTACAAAGTCAGAAGTAAAACACATTATATCCACAATCACAGAACCGAAGCCAGCTGGCAACTGCCAAAATTCACTGAGAAGAGCTCCAGAAACCTCACAATCTAGTAATTTCAAATAAAAAGAAGTCTTGTTTAATTTAAATATTGTTACTTAAAGCCAAAGGAGTATTCCAAGTGTGGCACTTTTACAACTTGACAAAAATCTCCATAAAGTCCAGAAAAAACAAACTTTCCCAGAGAGTTCATCCAAGCTAGAGAAGAAATTTCAACCTACATTGCTCCTCTCACTCATCTCACTGCCATTAAGGCAGCCTCCTGGCTACTCCTACATTATCTCATCAGGCTGCCCACTGGAAGGGGATGAGTAGAGCAACGTGGCTGATATTAAGGGCTCAACATTCGGCACACAGCACGCTTCAGGAGTTTTATTTCAGATCAGCTCCACTAGGTCCCCTTGATGGAGCAGGCACTGGGAGGTGAAGTGCTGAAAGTGCTCTGGATGTGAGTCTTTTGACTCGGTGTTATCTGAAATGAATTCAAATTGGGCTCTCAGGCTTTCCCCACAACACAGACCAGCTCTCAGTGCCCTGACTTCACTCCAAAACTGAGCTCCTGAACCAAACCAAAATGTTAAACATGGCAATGAATGGCTGTAACGTGTAACTTGGACTGCAAAGCATTGCACCCTTTGGATCACTATGGGATGAATGAAAGATGCTTTGATGAACTGAAATAATGACACCTATTTTAGCCAAACAAGAAGGAAAACTCAGTAACTCAACTAAAATGGAATACATAAATCCAGACCTTTTCTCCACTCCTTCCCTCAAACACTCCTGGGAATTACTTTCCTACTATGGAAACTACACTTCATACTAATATCCACAAGCATATGAAAAGTGGGGGTTGCTAGAAAATGGAAAGAAAAGCCTATGCCTTCTGTCACACATTCTTAAATAAAATATGTTCACACTTAGAATTTAAAGATGCTTAAAAAAAGTTGGTAAAAGCATGAGCAAACTATTGGGAGCTGGTCTAATTTTCACTCTGCCTTCATTTTCCTCATTTAGGAGCATCAGCCTACGCAATACTTTTTGCTTTGGGGCTGAGAAGAATATATGACTATTTTTTTCTTTTTTAACTATAAATCACATATTATGGGCTTATATATTCATTTTTATGAAATCCTAAGTACCTCTCACTGTGCAACACAGCCACAAGAAAATTTAGCAAACAGAAAGTTGAGCAGATTCTTTTGGGACCTCCACAAAGATGATTGCCAATGCTCAAACTCAAATTTTCAAATAGGATTGACAAGCTGTCCCCTATTGTCACAGTCAACTAAGCATACTGACCTGATAGCAGGATATCAGAGGTATTTAGCAGTTATTTTAGTGGGAAGGAATGTGTTTCCTTCATTAACTAGACCAAAAATGGAAATGTTTCTTTATGGAAGTGAGGAAAAAAAAGGTAATAAATTCATGTCTTTTTCAAGCAGTAAGATATGGAAAATATAGAACTGGCAGACTGTGTTACTAGTAGGATGGCCATACACTAAGTTCTGTTCTCATGAGATGTATCACACCCATGAGTCAACTACGTTTCCCTGAATGCAACTTATTTTAAAATCAGTAATACAAAACTTGCCACAGCAGTTTTTGAAGAGAAACAAGAGTCTACCTGTGGTGCCTGCATTCAGACTCAATACGCACAGACACACAATATGCATTCAGACATGCAATCAAGAAAGACCACAAAATCAAACAAAAAGTCAGTTACTCATTCAACTTTAGATCCCCCTACTTCTGCTTCTCGAGGCAGAAAAAATCTCAGTCTCCACACTGCACTCAGAGTTGCAGAGGCAACTTTAAAACAACAGATAACTGCAAACTAATAAAGTTGCACTTGCGGGGTTGTAGGTATGGAGTCTGAAGCAATCAGCTGAGCTATGAGCTGCCTTAACCATCTCAGTCATTAAAATTCACCATGTTCCAAAGCATCTTTCAAAGTCTGTACAACTGTCAAAACACAATTTACCTTTCTCTGACTTGCCAAAGTATGTAGGTTTCCCCTGCTAATTTACACAAAACAGTGAGCTGTCAATATGAAAGGCTGCAAAACACCACAGTTAAGATATGGAAACACCATCAAATATTTGGAAATTAAAGATGTATCTTACCCTACAGTGAAACTGGAGTGCCAACAGTTTGGCAAAAGAAAATAGAAAAACAAAAGCATGTTTGGGAAAAAAGAAAGAAAAGTCACGCGTGGAGGCCTTTGTACCACAGGTCCAGCCCACCACAGGAGTGAGAGACCATATTATCTGTTGAGCATAACTACTATTTTTTAATAAATATAGTTTTGCACTGATTGAATTTGAAAGGGTAGCAAAGGGATTTTAAAGGTAGAAATTATAATAAGAAATGGAATATGCAAGAATTCAGACTCATTAACACTGGTGATGTGCTTGGTCCAGAAATCGAAAGCAGAGGTAGGAAATTAGCTGAATAAAGCACAGCCAAGTCTCAAAGCAAAAAACAAATGCCATCCATACAATTTCTGCCCGCCAAGTGTAAAGTTCAGATCCAAATCTGAAGCAAGGGATACAAAACCTCTGTGGGAATATAACATGCTCAGGAAAACTCAGCTCTGCTGATTACTCAGCTCTAACCTTTGCATCTGCACGAGAAGCCTTTCAAGGTGTGACTAGTGTACATTGAAAAAATCTGTGATCCAAAATGATAGCAAGTCTTAATGAACACATCCTCAGAAAAAAAGAGATGAAACAGAACAGAAGACTTAGTGCTCCCACTTATGACCTATATTATACATACACTTATGACCCATATATGGGCCCATCCACACCCTCACATGAGGCTGAAGGGTTTCTTAATTCAGAAACTTAGCACCTTACGTTCACACCTCATATTGCCTCCTCCTTGCTCACACAGCCTCTTCTCCTGCCCCACTACCATGACATTTTAGAGCATGGTCTCTAATAACTATGCAGAAGGTAAAAAGCATTTTATGCCACATGAAAATTTTGTTATCATAATTCTAGAAGAAAAAGATGAAGTTCTCATTTTATAGCAACCATTTGAGCAGCTAAGTCTTTTAAAAATGGGTCAAGAAACAAGCTGGGTAGCAGCAAGCAAAGTAATGTCATAATCAACCTAACGTTATTCTGTATGCTATTTGTTCTCCCCATGTGCTACATAAACACACAGCTTTATTTACCTACTAACGCTGATGATCAGTTTAAAGATGCAGTTGTAACACATGAAAAGAAATACATTCCCTACATGTGAAAGGGAATTTTCAGTTGAACAAGCAGCCATGGCTTAACACATCTCCACTGTGCAGTTCCTCATTCTGCAGGCCTTTCTCAATACGTAATTAGAATACACAATGGGTAACAAGTGCCCTGAAGCAAATACTAATTCTTGGGATAATACAGTCTACTTCACCTTACAGAATCATAGAATATCCTGAGTTGGAAGAGACCCATCAGGATCACTGAGTCCAACTCCCGGCCCTGCACAGGACACCCCAATAATCACACCATATGCCTGAGAGCATTGTCCAAAAGCTTCTTGAACTCTGTCAGGCTTCGTGGTCTGAATATTTCCCTGGGGAGCCTCTTCCAGTGCCCAACCACCCTCTGGGTGAAAAACCTTTTCCTGATATCCAACCTAAACCTCCCCTGACTCAGCTTCATGCTCAAGTCCTATCTCTGGTCATCAGAGTGAAGAGCTCAGTGCCTGCCACTCCTCCTCCCATCACAAGCAAATTGTAACTGCAATGAGGTCTCCCCTCAGTCTCCTCCTCTCCAAGCTGAACAGACCAAGTGACCTCAGCCACTCCTCACACAGCTTCCCATCAGGGCCCTTCACCATCCTCATGGCACTCCTTTGGACACTCTCTACAAGCTTAATGTCCTTTTTATATCGTTTTTATATAGAGCTCTGTTTCCCCACCACCACTCCCTAAATTCTCTTACTCTACTTTCAAAGATAAAATCACAAAAGCATTGTTCCACAGAACACTACCTGTTACCCCCTAACACTATGAGGAGCACTGCTGCTGGTGATGAACTGGAATTATTGTTGAGTTCCTGTAACACAAAGACTTTTCCCACTCCCTTAAGAACATAGTTCACAAATCCCTTTGAAGGGATATAGCATATAAATATCACCATCAGTAACATAAATATCATCTGATGGTATTTTCAAATGAAAGTTTTACAACTGTATTTCATCCATTCAGATGACCAAGCACAGGAGAGATAGGTCTTCTAGACAGAAAACTATTATTTTGGTCTCTGTTTCTAGCTTAAAACAGAAGTTTAACAGTGTCATAAATATCCATCGCACGTGCCTCACAGCAGCAATTGTGTAAGACATAAAACCTGTGCTGCTGCTACCATGCAAACTTCTGCCAGCTCTCCCTGACTCTGAAACTGAGACACTCTCCTCCTGAAGCTGCAGAAAAAGAACGCAGCACCGGAAACTCAAAAAGGACAAGGGATTGCAAATCCCATGGCCGCTCCAAGTCAGAGAAAGTGAACGGTTAAGAAAGAAGTCTTGCCAGTCCATCCCAAGATGTACTGCAGGTACAGCTGGCTTGGCAGCACAGCCGCCCTGGGAATCGGGAAACTGTGGCACCCGCAGCTTAGGAAGCGGCAAAGCTTTATGCTTGGTTGCAGATTTTTGAGTGCACTACTTCACAACAAGTTATTTCTTGGGCTTTGTAAAAAACAGGAGACAGAAACAAGCAAAAAAATACAAAGCAGAAAGCAAAAATAAGTGCTAATTTTGATTAGGTTTTTGCTTTATTCATTGTATGCCGGTTGCTTTTGAGAGGAGAGGGTGGGACAGAATCACTGTCTTGCACAGAAGTGTTTTTGAGTGGAGTGTGGCATTTACAAGAGACTGGACTCTGCAAGAAGCCCCTCTGCACAAACACAAAATAGCCCCTTTCTGGCAAGCTCCAAAGTAGTTACAAATGCAGCAAAAACATTTACACTGTAAACTCTGTGGGGCAAGAGTTACCCTTAAGTTTGCAAAGTTCTAGCAAAACTGCATCTCTGCCCTTGACAAAGACTCCCAATGCCTATAAACAACAACACAAAAGATCACAAAAAGTTTTGGTGTATCAATTTTTAAAATGTAAGTTCACAGAGTGCTTCCACAGAACACATGCAGTGCTAAAATTAAGCATATAAATGAAGATCAGGGCCCTACTCATCGTGGCCAGAACAGTTCAGTTATCATGGCCTTAAGGTAGCATAAAACACAGAAACAAACCTGGAACTCATGTCAGCCTCTTGCACTGTTGTGGATCACCACCTCTTGCCACTTAAGAGTGAAAACTATAGTTCCACTTATACTGGAAACTCTACCTTGTGATTAAACCAAGGTCAAAAGGAGGGTGCAATACTACCAACGCATCTTCTCTACGCATATTCTCCATATACGACAAGTACTTTAGACGTGTTTTAAAAAAACTTAGGAAACAGCTTATGCTAAATGTGACATCAGCTAAAGAGTTTTATTTAGACTGGAAAATGCTTTGTGACAGAAAATCAGTTTTAGTCAATTTAACTGGTAATGGGCAACATAAGCAAGACTTATTAACAGTGTAAGCACTTACATATCATGAAGTGCTGTGTTTTGTGATGTTGTAATAGAAATCAAGGGAAACTGAAGTGATTACTATCATCCTGATATGCAATTGTGATAAGAGCATTAGCTGGATGCAGAGTAAGGTACCTATTGTATTTCATACACTTCTGAAAACAGCTTGGCTTTTCTGGCCATTAAATATTTTTCTGCAATTGCCTAGATTTTATTTCATGTTTTTAAGCTATTTGGCAAGCATATCTCAATTTTCTGTACACCAAGGGCACCGTCTTCATAATCCTAAACATATTTCTGCTTTTTCTGAGAGAGCCAATGAAAAAGTCTTCTCTAAACTGTCCACATGATTCAGTCTGGTTTAACAGATGTCCCAGATCCAGCCAGAACAAGGTTAATGTTTGCAGTAGTCAGGAGAGAACATGGCCAGGACCTGGAGGTTATTCTGTACCACTGGGGGTGGGAGGGAGGGAGTCTCTTCCAGCAAGGAGGGACTCCTTCTGGTTGAGTAACCTTGGCAGAAGGAGTGGTGGCATGGCTCTGCTTCGGAGCCGGAGGGAGTGGTCAGGATGGCGTGGCTGCTGTCAGGTCAGGTCTGGCTTGGGGAGCATTTTGCCTGTGAATCACTCTCCCTCTTTCGTACACTTCTGTTAATATTGTTGCTGTTACTGTTCCTTGTCTCATCTCATTGCTGTTTGCACTAAATTGTTCTTATCTCAACCTGTGATCTTCACCTTTTGTGCCTCCAATTCTCCTCTCCAACCTGCCATAGAGGATGGGGGAAGGGGAGGGAGGAGCAAGCAGTGCATGGTTTTCCTGGGAGCATTAAATTGGGGAACACCATTCCTAAAAACACGACAACAGATTATTAGTGTGAATTTTAGAATAGTTTTAGAGAAAACAAGTTCTTTTACAGCCATTAAGTGAATGCAAATCAGTCATATTCATGGTGTTTAAAGTGGGTTTTGGTGTTTTCTGGAGTTATTTTTCTATTCTTACGCTGTGACAGTGTTTGTGACAGTGAATCATTTCTGATTAATTTACAGCAAGAAACACAATAACAATGCTCAAGGTATTCTAAGAAGAAAACAAAAATATAAAAAATTCTTGGAAAACAGAAGGGAAAACTACAGTCCAAATAGCAAGACACATGCCATCAAGTCTACCAGTCACTCCACTGACTGAAAACAGGAAGAAGTTTCAGTCTTAGAAATGAGCAGTAGTATCACCTTACAGCATGTTTTGAAAGCTCCTGGAATATACCAGCATTTCAAAAATCAAGTTTTATAAACCAAACAGGTTTATGTTTTATCTGATTAAAAAAAAAAAGTCATACAAAAGCAGAAATAAAGTGGAAACACATTACAGACTTGGGGTAAATGAAGCTAAGTTTAAGTATCTGAAAAAACATCAGAATTTCTAGAAATACACTACAGTAAAATAGTAAGATAGGAGTGACTGAAATAACATGATATGAATTACCATAATCAACTGGAAGAAAAAAAAAATGAAACCCAAACTCATGCTTTAAAATCCTTGAAAATTAAGGAAGGGCTAAAATAGATCACTGTTTAGCCAGTCACAAGCAATTTGCCCATGTTGGACTCAGCACCTTTTCAGGAACCTGCAGCATCAGGAAAATGCACAATTACAACTTTTGCTCCTCTCCACACATACAGGCACAAAAACATTGTTATGGGTGTTCTGTTTCAGAAGACTGACATGTAAATTAAAAATAAATCTCTCCTGGACAAAGCACACAGACGATGCAAGTTTGAATCCCCAGGTACTGTCTCAAAACCATGAAATAGTCTTGAAGTCTGGTGGCTTTTATATTGACTATTTGAAGGCATTATTGACGAAAAGTTGCACCACTCCTTTTTTGACTCTGGCAAAGAGGTGAGAAGCTAACACAAGCAAGACATTAAATAAATATACACAAACTCCTACAAACACTCGAGCAACATTAAGGCTACTGAAGGGATGGAATAAATCACTAACAAACAGGCAAAAGGCAGAGTTTTCTGGGGCAAGTTTGAGTCCTAAGATGAATATTCAGCCTGCAGCAACTTACCCTCTCCCTTCCAGGGGGCAATTCAATTGGACATAACGCTCATGAGGTAATTCCCATATGCACAGCCATACAAGCACAGAGATGCTCTCACTTTGCTAGTGACATGAGACCACCATAAAAACCACATGATGGTATGTAGAATCCACGGGATTATTTTTGGAATAAAGATCTTACCATTTAGACTCTACTCCTGAAGCAGATGAATTTGATTGTCCTTTGCTATATACAAAAATCAATATATGATACAGAAGGATATTTCAAATGCACTTCAGTGCCTTCAGAAGGAACAAAGTTAATATGACATGTCTTTTAGTGATTGGTAATTTCTGAAAAACTATCACAATCTTACTTGACTCCTAGTCTGACTATGTAGAGAAAAAATTTGTGTAAAGAATCAATAAAAGCATTTCAATCACTGCCGACCTTATGAGTGAAAAACCATATGACATCCTAATCAGCACATGACTAAACAAGAACATCTTACAGCAACAAGAAAAACTTCAAGTTTTGTTTTGGAGGCAGTACAATAAACAAAGACATGCCTGGGCACTGTATTCTCATGCTTATGTTTTTTATCTTAGTGCCCCTAGAGATCTGAAATTCAGTGCATTCTGCTATAATGGTAGAATTTGAACAGAAATGCCTACAGGAGGCGGGGAAACATCTCCAGGCAGTCTTTGTCGAGGCTTAGAGAGAAGGGCCATGTGAAAGACTTTCATTTCTCTTCCTTGTATAACATCTCTTGTTCTTCCTGTAGTTAAACTCACAGGTGAGGGCCACCATCACCTTCAGGACAAGGGCAGCATTTCTCAGCTAATAAGCAAAGCATGCTTGTGCAGGGGAAAAAAAAAAAGAGAAATAACAACAACAACAACAACAACAACAAAAGAGTGCAGACCAAGATGAATACTGGCAGAGAAACGACCTGAGCTGCAATAAACGCTTGTGGGGGAGGGGGAGTACTTGCCACAGCATCACCGTCTTGCTTCTGCTACAACAGCATCATCTAGCTGATCTCACCACCGAGCTGAATTGAACAAACTGAACAGGAAGTATAAACGAAAAAACAGACAAGATATGATTTATTATGTACTATACAAGAACCACTGGTTTAACTGTCTGCATTTCAGCACATCCTGACAGAAAGGGGAAAAAAAAAATCAATATTTATTTTAAAAGCAACGGTTCTCACAAGAAAAAAAAAAAGAGAGAGAGAACTAAAAACCCAGCTGCACTTGCTGCTCAATTAAAAACCAAATGAAAGCACAGCTGGGAGAAGTAATATTAAGGCACAGATAGATCTTAGAAATTTACAAGTTTGTTGCTAACAGATTAAGGTAAGACAGACCATCTTTTGAATGCTATGAGAACAGCACATGTGTCCCCCTCTAATGAGTGGCAAGACTCATAAATCATGAACAGCAAAATCATGAGCTCCAAGGGAGGTCTACCTCTTCATCTGTGACAATTAATGTGTCACCCTCACAGCAACCCAGAGGCAAATTCCTTATGCTATTTTTTATGCATGTATTGTCTTAAAACATATCTCTTCCAAAATTACACTTGACATTTCTTTAATGGACTGACTTGCACTCCAGCCAACCAGCATCATAGATTTACAGACATCAGACACAATAAAGACCTTATAAAATTCATCTAATGTTCTATTCCCTCCCCCCAACAGAAAGGGACAAAAGGCATTGAAGTATCTTTTTTTACTTATCACCAGTAACATTTACTTATATAGGGAGACAGTCTTCTCAAGGTTTGTCATGAATTTTTCATGATTAAAACCAGTGTAAAATAGTCTATGGTTGTGACCTATATTCACAAAAGAAGGGAACATAAATGTAAATAAGGAATAACAAGGGAACAACAAAATGTAAATACCCATTCCACAGTATGCACAGAAATCAAAAGGCTTACCTTAGGGTAAGCTTATACTATGCCTAATTTTCAGGTTAGTCCCTGATAAAGGCTGATAAAGATCACAGCCTGCATCATCCGCCTAGCACTTTGAACTTGCTTCAGTGCAATTTTCTTTAATACCTTTGCACACTGCTTGTGTGCAAATGCGCCTCAACTCGTGCCATTTCCCGGAGTTTTTTCTCTCTCTTACTTTTATCATATATTTTGTGCCATCTGCAGACAAGCAGCACTACTCACATAAGTTGTCTTACTAAAAAAAGTCAGTTGGATCATTCAGCAGACAAAGCCTGAAAGCTTGTCTCTCCCTATAAACGAGGGGAGAGGAAGAGGTTTATAGCAAAAAATGAGGGCTTTGACAAGGAAGCTGCAGCAGTTTTCTGCCAGGGGGTAGGACACCGTCCTCTCCCATCCCATGCCTGCCCAAGGACTGCCATCTGTGTAGCTGAGACAGCAGAAGAGAACGAATGCCCTTGCCACCCTCACCACTGTTCACCCTCGACGTATTCACTTAATCCGTAATGCTATGAGCTAGGATAGAAAATAATTGCTTGGATTTTATATTTATTCACCTTACAGGAAATTAACAGCATTTTTTAACAGAACATAAATCCAACTTTGTTTATTCAGTACCACACTTTAAAAGCTGGCAATCTAATTTTTTTCCTTACAAGCTACACTCATAAATGAACACATGCCAGTATGTATGCCACTCAAAAAATAGTTTTCCTTCTGCAGGTACTATTATCCAAAGTGGGAGACAAAAAGAAGTCAAGAACACTATAACACCTGGGGTTTGCAACATTGGTATCTCTGTCATCATATATCCAAGCAGCAAAAGCAGGTGAACATCTACAGGGGAGCACTGAATGGGTCTTGGACCTGTGAGCTCTGGCAGCCGGCACACCCCTCCTCCTCCTCAGCTGCTATCAGAGGTCAGGAATAAAGATTAAACAAGGAATTCACAACCTGATTCTGGTGTCCTACCCAAAGGCTTCAAAACTCCAGCTCTTTCGTGGCAGACGTAATTTTACTGCCTCAGTGACAACAATCTCAACAGGCAATGAGCACAGACAAAAAAAAAATCTGTGATAAAGAGCTATAAGATCTCCAGCTATCACACAAATTATTTAGGACTTTATATCAATATTTGAGATATATCCCGAATTCTGAATCATAGGGGAAAAAAAAAAAAGAAAAACCTCAACTTTTAAAGACAGAGAAAGATGGAAAAGTGTCTCTTGCTATGTTTCAATATCTCACTACTATTTGTACTGTTAGAAAATTAACAAGAGAATCTCTTCTTGCATCAGCTCTGTGGCTGTTTCTTTCACTACAGTGACTCTGGAAGTGACTAACACCATAAGCACGTGAATGCCACACTACAGCACAACCGGTGCCTACATGCTGGGACCTGAAAGACTTTGGCACCAATCAGAAAATGAGATGGTGAGATTTGCATTTGCATGTCAGAGGCTGCTATCACGTCTCTGGGGGATGGTCACACATTTTTCCGAATCCCTACAAGACTACTCCAAACTCAAACCACGCAAATCTGGCACTCACTGGAGAGGAGACAGCTGCCCTGCAGAGACTGCAAGCCCAGGAGGATAGATACTTGCCATTGAAAGCCAGGCCTTATTTTTCACATCCCCTGCTACTCCAGCAGCAGGCCACCTGGCACCAGCTGGCCAGGCACTCTCAAGCAGCACAGAAAGAATATAATTTCACCAAATTGCCTGCTGCCTCCAGTCCCCTGCCTGACATGCACGTCCTTGTTGCATAGGTAGGGTAACATTCATAGGGTTCCTAAAAGCTTCCCATTTACAGCCTAAAAGAAAAAAAAAAAAAAAGTGACAAGAAAACCCTGGTGAGGGTCCTGTGGAGCAGATGCAAGCTGAAGGAACAGAAGAGATCATTATGACTTTTATTTCTTCATACTTACACTAGAGAACTCTAGTGGGCTACAAAAAATTAATGAGGACCTGTATTAAACATGTAGCCACTCCCTCTATATAATGAATACGTGGGCATTAAAAACCCCTGCTGCTCTTCTCAAAGCAGATGGGGTAATGCTCGGCAGCCCCGGCTTTGAATGCATCTGGTAGCCTACTGTCATCTTTCACAAAGCTCCTTCTCAGTCCCCAGGCAGGGGCTGCTGGTGCGGGACACAATGCAGGGCTCCACATAACCATCGCAGAATGGAACTCTTAACACGCTTCAAACCTTAGCGGCAGAAATAGGCTTCCTCACACTACCTTGCAACAGGGAAACACAAAAGATACCTTGGACTGGATTTGCAGAGTTGCTGAACAAGCTTGCTCAAAGAAATTAGGTGATGTGAGCCATGTACCTGCAAACACACCAGAGATCAGCACAACAAATAGGACTCGTGACCAGAAAAGCCTGGCTTTCATTGAAATGCTTGCTTCATCACTGGTGAAAAAATCTTCACCGCCACAACACCAGAGGACAGTTCTGAGAATGCATAACTTCACAATGAATATTTTGCATGACTCTCTCCATGCTGGCATATAGCTTTTCTATATGTGAACTAGTTATTAAATAAATAATAATAATTTAAAATTAAATTATTAAATAAACGGTTGTTTAATAATAACAACTAATACTAAATAAAATTTAAAAATTATTCTTCTCATATGGTTGAAACCACAGCAATAGCCGCGGCTAAGAACTCTGCGCCAGAGATGTTTATGAAGCCACGCACGTTAATGAATACCCAGGGACTCTTCATTACACGAATCGGTGACAATGGAGTAACGGTTGGAGCAAATGCAGATGTACAGCCCCATTCATATGCATATGTCCGGGTCCAGGCAATCCCAGGCTGGCTGGGGGGATCCTTTGTCCGCCCGCCCGCCCTTCGGGAAGCGAAGGGCTGTAGCAATGCAGCGCAGTGACTCCTGTGGAGGGGCAATCAATGGCATTAAAGCACAGCCATAAGGCTTGGGCCAGGCGCCTGTGCAAGACCCAGATACACCGGGTACATGTGCAACGGTGAGAAATATCTCCTAAAAGAGGGAGAAGGGGTCTCAGGTGCACATGGCAGGGAGCAGGGGATCAGGCAGTTGCAACGCTCCAAGAGCCTCACGAGAACCAAAGGTGTGTTTGTACGTGCATGTGGCACCGCACAGGGATGGAATCGCGGCCACCGCGAGATGAGAAGCACCAGCATTTCAAAATGGCAGTCTCGGCCCCCGCGCGGCTTGACACACAAAGCTGCAACAGCGCAAGTTTGCACTTGAAATTAAACGCATCCAAAACCAGAAGCATTTGTCACCAGGCTCCCACCCCCACAAAAAGGCCTCTCAGACAAAAAAAGCAAGTGACCACTGTGAGAACACAGCGGGACCCACCGTGCAGGAAAGGCTGTCAAAGGTGCCCGTTCAACTAGCAAAAGATTTAGAACAAAGAATTTTATTCCTCATCTTGCTTTGAGATGACACTACACTGCAAGTGAGAGGAAGTCAAAATGGTTTTTAACATTTAAACTGACACAAAACTGCAATTTTAACTCGACTGCATTCCTTTAAAACACCAATTTCAGCACAGCGCTCTGTAACAAATTTGTTCAGACTAGGATCCAAATCCATACCACAAATGCTTCCCATGACCAAAATAGTGTTAATCAAATATGTACAAAACCCTTAAAAGAAAACGTAGTGGCTTTAGAGGATCAACGCAACTAAAAAACCCCCGTTTTATAAATGTGTTGCCCTCAATTTGCATTTGCATGACATTTCTGGCTCCAAAATCTCCAAAACGCAATACAATCCATCATTCGCCTAGCCATTATCAACCCACAACATGTAATATGTGCTTTAATTTCATGCCACCCTGCATTGAAAAAAAAAAAATCATTGAAATATTAAATAATTAAAATATATGACTTGCCACTGAGGTCCAAATAAGATATTTGTATCAAATCCTGCCAGTTTATTGCTTTACCAGCTGCTTATGAAAAGGGATAACGCTTTCAAAAAGGTTCTTTAAAGGCTTATATTATTCATCAGTTTTCTGAAACTATTAAATTACACTCCCATTTCCCACCCCCCATCACCAATTGTAGGCCTTTGTTAAACATTCTTTTAGCTTTTACCATGGCAAAGAAAAAAAGCAATGAATTGTGGGATGCCTCTTACTCTGGGGGAGAGGTTTTGAATAGAACAGCTGTCCAGAGGTCAAGCAAAAATGCATTCCCCTCTGACAATAAGGGGCTTTTTGTGGGGAAGGAATAGGAATTCAGAAAAAGAATTTATGGAATTGGGTAGCTACAATAAGAGGTTAAAGAGAGAACTTCAATCAAGAGGAACGGGGGGAAAATAAGGCACTGCAAAAGAGAAGGGAGACCTCACCAGCCACACCGGCAGGGAGCAAAATGCTGAAACAGTTGTTCTATCAGAAAGAAATATATACATATATAGACAGAGAGAGAGAGGGAGAGGGGTGGTGGAGAGGAAGAGCTGACGATAGCTGGCCCTGGGAATGCAGGCCTGAACCACAGGAGGGGCTCCCTTTCCCCCTCTCCCTTCTGCAGACTGAAACGCTCTCAGCCAAAATGACGCCCCCACAAAAACAACCATGGGAGTGGGTGGAGGAGGCACTCGCCAAGAAGGTGGGAAATGAGGCCTTGACTGTTTCTGCAGTGAAAGAGCAGTGAACCCAGCATTTGCTTCTATTTCAGAGGAAAACTGAGGCCACAGCTCAGTTTATGTGGTTCAACTTTGAAGACATCAGCTAGGCACACTCTGGGTCCTATTGGCTGCATGACATTAAAACAAAGCTTTTGTCAAAACATATCACACCTCTTACATGCATCTTTCTTGCCTAAGAAAGAGGGGAAAAAAGGGAAGGGTAGTTCTGAGACAGTGAACACCTGCATTTCCAAGCTATATAACAAGTAGGTCTCACACTTGCCAAAGGCATTATTAACAAACACCACCAGAAAATCCTGTGTTGTAACGTTTTTGAGAGGTTATCCTTGTGTCAGGGTTATTTAATGCTTATCAGCATAAGACACAGGACAGCGCTGAGGTGGAAGTTACTTCACTTGTTAACCCTTTGTGTTTCCCAAGAGCCTGGCAGCTGCTTACACGACTTGGAGCAAGCACAGCATCCTGCTCAGAAGGATTGTTTGCCCCTACAGCTACAAGGCAACTACCATAAACACACACACCCCACATCCCCATTTTCAGAAATTTATCCCATTGTGCTGTATCCCATCACATGCTTATATAAATACTTTATTCTGTATGTTGCAATAGAAATTACAAAATGTTAATGCAGATGCAATTTTTACAGGCACAAGCCTGCACCTTTGCATGACCTCACAGTGTGATTAAAAATACAGTTTTAAGTTATACTTCTTCATATTTCTCAGTCAAAACAGAAATGAAAGGAAGTGACAGGTATTGGAGCTCATGAACTTCCTTCAATCTGAGCTATGAGGCTGGCTAAGCACACAGTGCTCAAATGCCTGAATCTGGATTGTTTTTTGTGATGGTACCTAGCACTCACTGCTTCAGAGACTACTTTTTTTCCCACACTGCATTAATAGTGGGACTAAGAATGCAGCAGTCCAGAGAGAAAGAGGATGCTATCCTGCAAGAAAAGAAAACCGAAGAAACCAACAAAAAAACCACACTCAACCTGAGGCCCTGATTCGTTGAAGCATTTTCACGCCACTGAATTCTGATGTTATTTAAGCATTTATTTTCTACACTTCGCTGAAACAAGGCTGGTGCACAGTCCATCCAAAATGCTGAGCAGCAGAAATGAAGCTTGTTAGCCCATGCAGAACTGGGACTCCAAGACCTGACGCATCGAGAGTGCTGTGAAATGAACCCCTGGCTGGTCCTGACAACCACCCCAGTGCTGCTGGCACCTACAGCGACGCTCTCCAATCCGCTGGAACAGTCACCGGCCTGCACGGCACAGAATTATTTTCACTGCACCTGCAGCGCACAGACAGGAGATAATTTACAATAATTTGTCAGGATTAACCTTTTGATAAGGCATAAATTTTTCCTAGGTTTAAAGCACTTTATAGAGGTGCAAAGGTTCATTTATATTAAGCAAATGCTGCATCAGCAGTTTGACAGTAGCAAAAACTGTGATGCTGAGACTGGTTACGACTCTGTTGGCCTTAATCTCTATCGCAATAAAACGAAGCTTGGCATTTCAGCACGGCAAGATATGATTCATAACTAACCATCACTCTTCTTTAGCTTTGGAAATGTCAAACAGGATAATTAACAGGAGATACTCGTGGGTTCACACATTCCAGATGTAGAGATTTATGTGGACTCTGCATCACCAAACACTGACAAGTTATTTGTAGCCACATGTTTTAAAACTGCCTTTGCAGTTTCCTCATATTCAGCGCAGCCAAACAGAATGAGTCAGGTCTGAACAGTTCATGCTCCTGACCTTATCCAACACAACAAATAAAACACAGCGTTTGGTTCATTATCTTTTCATATGCCAAATCCCAGCTATTTATAAACATATAAATAAAAAATCAATTCTGTGGCCTGCTGTTCACATGTGAGTTTCATTTTTTCTCAAAAAACAGCCCCAAGGAGCCTACAGTGAACGTTACCCAGTTCTCAGCCATTCACACCACCTACGTTTATATTTACAGTGCTGTTCTTCACTCTACTGAAGTAGGCAGGTATTTTTAGCCATGCCATGATGCATGTTTAAAAACTGATTAAAATAAATACTCCTACAGCACTTCCATTTGAAGACTACACATCCCACACGCTCTTCTGCTGGACCAAACCACACAGAATAAGGTGCCAAAATATTTTCTTGCAAGAGAGACACTTCCAAACATTATACCAGCAGAAGCTACCCTGATACTTTGCCAAGAGCCCAAAGCAACAACTAGTAACTACGAAATACAGTCATCTTCCTGGCTAATACAGAGAGGGAAACTCTTCCCACACAGAAAGCACAGGCTCTGGGTACAGCTCTGCGCTGCATTTTGAATCCATATTGAGCCCAGGCCATACCCATATAATAGAGATGGCAAGGAGCAGGATTGCTCAGTAGATTATCATGTGCTTCATTAAACCTAATCTGGTTCTCACTTTTTCTTCGTGATAAAGGAAAAAAACATCTACTGAGGAACAGTTTGATACCTAAAAAGCAACTTGAAGTTTTTGGGTTGACTCACCATCAACAAATATTTTTATCATGACATCCCTGAAACATTTTAACAGTACCTAGACTCACACATAAGAATATGACTGGTTACTAACAAAGTTAGGTTTACAAGCCTTCAGACTTACTGCTGTGTCCATTCAAAACAATATTCTTTTCAGTACCTTCTCTTTTGAATTACTACCATTTTCTTCTTTGGAGAGTGCAGAATAGCTAAATATACACCAAACTGTGAGAATCACATTTGCAATTAGTGCAATTAGTAGAGCATCAGAAATACAATTCTAGACAGAGTACACATGCATCACCCATGACAAATGCCAGACACTTTACCTCCCATACTCCAACTCAGTAAAGTACTTTCTATTCAGAACAAAATCTAGACCTCAGTATTGGCCTTTTCAGGAATAAATGTAACCACATATTTAAATATTTTGTTAAAATTAGGTACTTGAAACTTATCTCAACTTCATGGACAGGTCTACAGCATGCACCAAGGCAACAGACTCAGAAATAAAGATGCGCAGGTTCTCTTTTTGTTTGGGATCAGAAAAGGAGAGAGAGTGAGAGAGTGTGTGTGTGTGTGTGAGAGAGAGAGAGAGAGTGTGTGTGTGAGAGAGAGAGTGTGTGTGTGTGTGATTTTGTTTCACCTTTTGTGTTTCGAAGGAAAGAAAAAGAGAGCAAAGCAGATGACAGAAAAAAAAGACTGTCTAGAGGTTTTGCTGGGAGAAACCAGTTTTTAAATGCTCTGTTTAAAAAAAGATTCTAAAAGTTTTCTTATAAACTGTTGCCTTCTGCTTACTGTTTCTGTTCTTGAACTATGGAAAATTAAAGAGCTATTCAAAAGAAAACATATCATTACTTGAAAATCACAGATAAAATGCTGCTAAGCAAAAAGAAAGCTTTTGATTGACAAAGTGGAACTGAAGGAAAAACACACCCACAGAAAGCATTCATGCCACAGATGAAAACTTGGATGCCAGAGAGAAAGAAATTAGGTTTATAGCTTCAAATATTTGTACAGATCCTTTACTCCTACCCTATTATTAATGCCACTAAGTTCACAAGCTTCCACAAGAAATTTCAAAATATAGATACAATTTTCATCTCTGGACCCACTGAAACAGGTCTCTAACTTCAAGGGGCAGATGATAAAATGCAGCTGAAGACAATGGGAGAAATAGTGCTTATCTATGGCCTGTCTTTTTTTTTCTAATACTAATAAAAATAAATATAAAGCAAATACCCTTCACAGACTCTTACCTTCATCACATTATTTAAAGGAAGGAACTTAAAAACAACAGTTTAAATCACCATTTGTGTCAATGTAAAAAAAAAAAATAAAAATTCAAGCTTGCTTTTTATTTATGCTTAGTAATTTTCCTTAGGAAAAAAAAAATCCCGTGTTAGTGATCTTCAAGATCTTTTCATTTGAAATTAACTATTATCCTTACATTAGCTCCAGCACTTTGCCATGAATTCTATTTATATTTAATCAATGGGATTGACTCTGTTGGTGACCACGCACTGCAATGTGTAGAATTAGTACATCCTCACCTACTACACCCGCTGCTGTCTTATGCCTGAAGATGGAAAACAAGCTCTCCTGTCTTTTCTTCCAATTTACTCTTAATTTTGAATGGAATAGCTACTCTGCTGAACTAAATGGAAAGAAAATATTTCCTCCATATGAGCAGGCTGGCTTTGTCAAATGCTCACACCTCAGGCATAAATCCAGCAGCCTCCCACCACTCAGTGAGCTGATTTTTCTCTCCAAGTTCAACAGAAAATTTGAATTTATTTATTTTTTAACTTACATTAATTTCCTCAAGCCTAAATAAACTCATGCCTCATTCTCCGGTCAGTTTTAAGCTCTATGTTATTTCAAGAAAATACTGAACTGTTACGTGCTTTTTCAAAATAAAAATATTTTCATCAACTCAAGTCTTTCAGAAAGAGGCCTTTGCAAATAATAAATTTTGCTTTTATCTCTAAATAAAAGTGTAAGTATTGATTTTACAGCATTCATTTCCTTGTTCATAGAATCAACTGTTGTGATTTTATTAGTGCATTTGGGTATTTAAAAGAAACAGGAAGAAATGAAGCCTACCCAACCATTTTGTACAAAAATCACCCAAACCTCGGAACAAACAATTCCTCATCCTGTTTCTCTGCTTAACATTTATTCCCACCCTTACACCAATTTAGCCTTTTTGCTTTTTAAACATGGAAATATTTTCCTAAAGTGGCAGCAATTGAAACAACACTGCCATTTCTCTGGTTTTATACTAACAAACCAAAACCGGTCAAACACAAAGCTAATGTAAGTAAGTAACAAGAACACAGAGTAGCTGTATTTACATGCTACACAAGGTGAAGCCAGAAGAGATAAGCCACTCCACCCATACCTCCATGACAGCACAAACACATTTAGTATCTTGACTTCACTCATAGCACCACAATCCTCCACTGAGACCATTTGCACTACAGACATTACATGATCTGTAAGTGCCCTTATTTGTCTGCAGACGTGGTAAAGCCAGGCTCTCTGTTACTCCATCACAGAACAAACTCCAAGGGCCTGTGGCCAGCAGGCTGGAAGGGAACAAGGGAAGGTTGCATGTGCTCTCTGCAGGATTTGCATTTCAAGGTCTGCACAAATAAAAATCACCAGATCAACAAAATGAGAAGCACACTTGTTCTCTAGGTCCTACAACTATTGTTTCAGCAAGGAAACAGATGATGAGGAACTGGGATCTGCTCTTCTCCAGTCCACACAGGCACGGGCAGTAGCCCATCTTTAATCTCCCCCAGACGAGCCTCTCGCTAAGCTCGTCACGTGCAGTGGGACACAGTACAGCTGTCAAGGACAGCACAGACACCACGCGAAAAGCTGACAACTCCTCCCAGCCCCACTCCCACCGCAGAGCAGAGCAGAGCCTGGCACAGGCCAGCCTGGAGGGCAGCAGCAGCTTGAAGGAGTCCCACGCTCCCCAGGGGGACAGCCCCCAAGTGCACCCCACAGCCCCCAAGTGCACCCCACAGCCTCCTGCAGCAGCCTGGCACCTCCTCTCCTCCACCAGCACCGATCGAAACTGGTTCAAAAGCAGGCAGGAGATCCTCCAGTTGTACCGCAGCTCAAAGCATCGCACCGTGCTTCCAAAAATAAAAAAGGCTCCTCCTTTTATGGCAGAGCAGGAGGTGACAGCAAGATTACTGTGGCATGTGGAAAACATATGAAAGGCAGATGTTTTTAAGAAAAGAATTAATTCCTCCTTCAAATGCTAAGCTAAAATATTTTCTCACCTTCTAGAGGGGAATTTTTCCCAGTGCACAAGAACACACAATAAATTAAGACCATTGCATTTAGAAGCTGTTTCTTAGTTTGAGCTAGGTAAGTTTGTTCGACAGCACTTGGAACCAGAAGTCTGACTTATCTTCTAAACAGCTCTAATGACCTCTATTTAAAATTACATCCTTTTTAGCTCAAGTAAATTAATAAATTTCTAAATTCTCCAGAAATACATTTTCTGCCTGAGTTATATACCAGAGGATCTATTTTATCCTTCATACACAGCAAAGAAAGATCTCAGTTTTAAGTGCCAGATCCAGCTGTAGAGATGTAAACTTAATTACACCATGTCACAATTTCTAATCTCAGACACATGTCAACATGTAAAGGTTCCACCTAGACACAGACTAATGTTGGAAACAGAGGACAGACTTCATTTCAATTTAAATGTGTTTGCTTGCAAAGTATATTGTTCTTCTTAGAAAAGGGAAAGGAATGACAAGTAGAAATACCATACTAGATCATTTAAACATTAACTGTAAAGTTGAGAAGTAAAGCACTGTGTGAATACAAAAAGACAGAGTTAGTGATGAAAGTATGATCACTTACTGGGATAGTACATCGATGCATGTGTTAAACACACCAGTCACACAGCATGGTAGGACTATCAAAAATAAACTTCTGATTAGGACTCCTTTAAAAGTGCATGATTCTTTGATTTTTTAAATGTTCACACAAAGGTTCACGGGGTATTTTTAACTGGATGGAGAAATTAATTATAATTCTCTCAAAAATATATATACTTTTAAAAATGCTCAACTATATCTCTGCATTTCTTCATTGAAGAAAAATTAGAAAAAAAATATTATTCTTTCAACTGATCCGTTTCTTAGGAAACACCACCTTTCAAAACGCAGTCCCGATATCTTTAGATTCAAGAAGACTGTTATCAACAGATTATCCTTTATTCAACACAAGAGGTATCATTCTTTAATATTCACTGAACAAGAAAAGAGCTCTTAATAAATCTGATAGCTATGCAATATTCAACTCCCATTTGATACCACGGACAAGACATGATTCATCAGACATGCTTGGTTCTACCTGCATTTCAGCACACTTAGCAGGTACTGTTTGAACAGGCAGGTCTCTGGATTATTCCCATTTTCTCCTTTCAGCACTGCTCCAGTGATCCAGCACACAGCTATCAAGTGCTGACAACTTCTCAGAAGCCCTGTCCTTCCCAGGCTCACCCTGAACGGGAGAGGGCAGCTTGCAACAAAGCCATCCATCACTTTTCCCTAACAAGAATTCTGAAAGCAGCCACTTCTCTCAGGCAGGCCCCCCAACACAGCCTAGAGAATACCATCTGCACTTGGGGCCAAGCACTATGGGGAAAGGGCCACATGCTTGGGACTTGCTCTTCCATTTTGGAATCAT
>VZTA01020738.1:41297-63663 GCA_013398855.1 Mohoua ochrocephala
GGGGGGGGTGTTGAAGAAAAAAGAAAAAGAGGTAGCACAATAAACAGGTAACTAAATACCTCTACAAATGATTCCTGGAACTCAACATACTTATTTACAACTGAGTGCCGTTTTGCAGTTCACACCAAGTAAACTCTGCTCATGGAATTTGCAAAGCAGGTGCACCAGGGGCTGATGTCTGTGGGGGCATTGCAAACTCATTCACTCAAAATAAAGGCGGCCCTACAGAGCACAAAGGGTTTGCCATTCAAAAACCTGCTTGACAGAAAGTAAATACCAGGCATGCTAACCTCAACACTGCAAAATATAACTAATTCTGAGAAGTTTGTGCCAAAGTCCGTATAGTTTCCTGCATCAGTCTTCTCAAGGCTAACACACACTACTCAGCCATCATCACTGGCAGACAACTTCCAGCACTTATAACCAGATGACCAGTGTTTGGTTTTGAAGTGCAATGTGCAATAAACAGGCCCCTGCAGGATCTCCTACAGGAAATCACCATCACTGGTACTGCACAACAGAAATCCACCAGCACTCTCTTTTCCTTTCCTAATTTGTTACAGCTATTCCCCGAGGCCTCCATGGGCAAAATAACTGGATCAAGTGATTGCTCTTTCTTTCCTGCTGTTTAGGGTTTGGAGAGATGATGCCTATTTTCCTAAACTGACATGCACAATTAACAAGAGAGTCTTAAAAGATCCCCTGTGTTGCATCTTGGAAACCACAGTTTCCATTTATAGCCAAGCAAAGTATAATTTTCATAATGCAGTGGAAACACCCAAGAACAGGATTTCAGTTTTGCCTTACATTTCTCTTTACACATCGACAAGCCCCTGGTGACTGACATCAGTTTCTAACAGTGCAGACAGAGTTTCTTCTGCCACTTCTTGAAGGGACTGCCAGCAGGTGATGGCCCACGCCCTGCTGATGCTGTTCAATAATTTAACGTGGCTAATACAGGACCAATCGGATTCCACATTCTTTTTAAAAGGCACTTCTTAATTTTGACATAGATGCACCAACCCGTTAGACATAGCTACTGAAGTCTAAACATTATATATTTAAATCCACACTGCCTGAAACTCAAGTTCACTGAACTTACAAGACAATTTGCACACATTATAATCAGCTGTACCATCTCCACAAGGAAAAAACACTTCTAGCAACAGCAATTTAACGAACTCATGCCTGCTCTGCTCACAGGGCTCAGTTTTTCCCTATACAACTGAGACGGGTTCTTTGGCAAGGCTTGTGTTTTAGTTCTGGGTTATGCAAGAAGAATTAATGGCTTCTTTGACCACACCATTCCTCTGAAACCCGTTCAGAAGAGCTCTGATCTTCCTGTTACCTTTTCGATCCTAAGTGACTTTCATACCACTTCTTCAAAAAGTTTAACATCTTAATCACAACTCAAATTTCTTTAGTCAAAATATCACCTAGAATGGAGATAGTTAAATTGGTAATAAAGGATAGAGTACCCTGCCTGGCTGTCTGCTGTATACCTCTCTGAAGCAGCTCTAGTGGTTGAAGCCCACAAAACCAATATAACCAAACCAAAAGTGCAATTTTTAGTTTTTTTCTTTTAAACAGAGCAGAACACACAATCTGACTGACTTTTAGCTTTTTTTCTTTTTTTCCAGGGATCAGCAGAAAACACATTTGCAACTATCAGGTATCAACTGGGTCTGTATGCAATTTGCAAACCATACAGTGAAAGCGGACACAAAAAATACTTCCAATATCTGTAATACGCACGAGAATGCTCCCTGTTCCTAATGCCTCTCCTCTCAGCTGCTACATCACAGTTCCCATTAATCCCTGAACTCTTCCCTGTCTGTCGAGTCTGTATCCAGGCATGATGACAGCAGCCTCCATCTTAGCATGCTGTAGCTATACATCTTGCTCAGCTAACAAAGAAATAAGGTATTTCATTGACTTTGGCATAGTTTTAGACAGCACTGCTAGTTCTTTCCAAATGCACTTGAAGCATCTAGTTGCTTTCCTTCTCTAGCCTCAGGATGTTTTATCTATATGAAAAATTTAGGTGGATTTCATCAGGAGAATTATTTTACATTTTTTTCTGTGAAACTCTCAGGAGCCAAAAATGTATGGCTGTCAGAGAAATAACTTTTTTTTTAAATAAAAATGTAGCAGAAAACATGCAAAAACCCACATACCAATTTCCTGCTACAGCTACTTGTCAAAAAAGTAATGCCTCAACAATCAGAAGATTTGCTTAAAATCTTCTGTTTCACCAATGTCTCTAAGTAGTAAACAATATTCGTTTTTATTTAGTTTCACTAGATACAAACATAAAAACCAGTTTCTGTATTTTTAGCCAACGATGAGGACAGACTACCTTTATTCTGCAGATTCCTGTACTCGCTATCTGACTCCCAGAGGAATGAGCCCTTCCAGCTCCTCTTTGGCCTGCACTGTCAGCTGAGACAGCTCTGGAAGGGCTATGGCTTTTCAGTTTTATTCTGATGAGTGTTTCTTTAACCTCTGAAAAATGTTATCAGTGTCTTCAGTGACTACAGCATTTAAGTTAGAGGAAAATTGAATAAAAAAACAACAAAACACAAATGTGGAGCAAGAGGATGACATAGCACACGTAGAATTCCCTTTACATAGAGAGCCAGGAATCCTACCAGTAAGGAACAAAGTTTTGTGGCAACAACAGATTATTTTAATAGTTTAATTCTTTGTACAAGTCCAAAAGGAAACACCAAATGGTATTAATTATCGTTACTATGGAATGCATATGGAATATGAAAACAACAAAAAAAATAAAGCTGTATCCCTATATAAACCTAATTTCTGCTTCTGCAAGATCCTTGCTGGCAGGGTAAGGCAAGCAGGAAACAATTACCTTTACTATTACAACAGCAGAGGGGCATTGGAAGAACCGGCTCATAGGAGGTTCAACTCAAACAAAATTAGATTTCTTCACATGAAGTCCACTGTGGAATGCAGCACCACTGGCTGCAGTGAATACTACCAGTCCTGATTGGTTCCAAAAGTGATGGGAATAAAAATCCTCAGATGATTAATAACTACAAAGACACTTTCACTAAGGCAAGCTCAAGACTCACAAGCCATAAATCACTGGAAACTGTGAAAGCACAAATACAAACTCTTCCTGTTCTCACACTCTTCCTGAAGTGCCCAAAACAGCTCAGTGAGGATCTTGAGCATAACAGCCTTGAATCAAACCACTTATAACAGCTACAATAAAGCCTCTGAGCTACCAATTACATAGTAATTGTTTTTGTGCATACTCTTGCACTTGAATGTACCACAAAAAAGGAAGATCTAATGCATGCGTTGTAACTTTTTCCATCCAAGAGACAAAACTTTGGCTAAGTATCATTATTCCTGCCCCTGACTTCTTTCTCCTCCTTGCCAATACTGTAAAATCTTTTCTTTTATAGGTAGGCAAAATATCATTTTCATATTCACACCTTCAGATTAGCTGTAGATAGAAATAACAAGGAAAAAACTATGGTGAAGTAGACAATGTAATGCCGAGCCAATGCAGATGCTCACTGAAACTTCCCCACCCAAAGGACTGGGAAAGGTAGTAAGAAATTGACAGTTTGCTTCTCCCAGGTATTAAATTTGTGGATTTCATTCACAGCAAACCAGAGGCCTTCAAGGATTCCAGTTCCAACAATGATATTAAAAAAGGAAAGGAATGGGGGGAAGACAAAAAAAAAACCTAACCAAAACATTAAAAAAACAAACAAGCCAAACCAAACCAAACCACACACACACCAACTAAACAACAAAACCCAAAACAACAAAACATAGCACACACAACATCCAGAAATCCTGATCATAGAGCACACAAGCTGAAACTTACCAAAGTACCCAAACTGAAACTAAAAATCCTGGTATAATGATTAAACAGCTTCCACATAAAAATGACAGACATTCCTCCCTTGTGTATTACCTCTTACAGCAAAATTATCAGAACTGATGGGAAAAAAAAAAAGCAAATTCCCAGCACACAGGCAAAAAAGAAAAATCTCAGAGAGGGATGTAAAACTCTCATCTCAGACACTCTACAGAGACAAGACCCCCAAACGATATTCCCATTCCAACTGACACAACTGGTGCAGAGGGAAGGAGGATCCTTCCTGGGACTTCAGTGCCCTGCTTTTCAGAAGCATCACTCGCTTCAGAGGAAAAAAGGATCCAACTACAGAAGCAATACAGGAAAGCCCTAGGCAATGCTGAAAGCAAAGCAAATGTTTTTACCCCTCCCACAAGGCACCCAGGGAGAAGATGCCTGTTTCTCACAGTCATGAAGAAACAGCTATGACCACTGGAATCCAGCCAGAGATAAGTGTCATCAGTTGAGCATGTTTTGAATGACTCACAACTTTATCACAAGGATCATGACCCCATGGACTGATTTAACCATTTCCTAACATGGCCTTCCTCTACTGTGGTAATACTTCACTCCTCCAGCAAGTGGGACTCCAGCCCAAGTCCCACTACAGAGAGACTCCAAGCCAAAGCTTCCCCTACCACCATCCACTTCTTAAGATAAGTTTGGACTCAGAAATACTAAAATACATTGGGTTAGATTTATTGCATCCAGACTTGGACCAGATAACCTCAAGCAACTAAGCAAGCAACCTGCAGTATCACAGCACTCATCAGGGGTATTGCCAGATGCTGAGAAGAGCTTATGATGGGGTTACCTGGGATTATCCCATCAGAGTTCTTAGGAAAATGAGATACACTGACCAACTCTCAATTGGATTAACTGCTGTGGAGGGGTCTGTTTTTCAAATTGCATTCAAAAAAAAAAAAAAAAAACCCAAACCAAAAACTGCCCCCATATTTCTCAAAACCAAAAACAGAGCAAGAACGTCTGCTTCTTCAACAGAAGAACGTGCCCTTCTTCAACATAGTCAGAGGCATGGTCTGAAAGATATTAAAAAAATACTAAAATAGGTCCCACAGAAAAAACTGGTTTATGTGGATGATACCCTGGTCCTACTCTCCAGCCCTCAAAGGTCAATAGGCAAATTACAAGAATTCTTTGAAAACCTTGGGCATTCACCCAGATGTGTGAATTTACTGGAACAAATCCCAGGCATTAAGATTAATTGAGTGCTCATAAATCAGGACTTGCTTACTCACTGCAGTTTCTAATGACAGTTACAGGTATTAAAACATCTAGGAATTCTAATCCCCAGAGATTACAGGCGAATAGTTAAACTGGGACCCAATCACCCACAAATCACTAATGACTTGGGAAGTGGAAAGTGCACAGACACTCCCTAAACTTTCTGACAAAAGCAAGAAAACTGCACCTACTACACTCCAGAGAACCCCAGGCCTAATATTCCACTATTATTTTCGGAATGTCAGGTTCTTTGTTTAGCTTTTAATGGGAAATGAGCACACAATTACCTTCAGGGAGAGAGAAAGGCTTAGTGAAGCAGCAACACGCTACTTCTGTAGTAAATTAAGCCACATAGCATAAGCTAATTGTGGACAAAATCCAGCGAGCAAGAAGGGTATTTTCCTACCTTCTACACAGAGCTCTGCACGGGATTCTTTACCAAAAGAATCCAAATCCTACCTCATAGACATAGGTAAGTGCCTGATGTCACAAACTGGAACGATTCCGTATCTCACGGGAGATGCCCCAGTACGGTAAAATCCAGGTGTAAATGAGCAGAAACAGAGCCAGAGATAATATGATAACAGAAAACCAGCTGGAAGGCAACACACCTAAGACATACAGCTGAGAAACCGAAAACACAGAACCGTGTGCTCTCCTCATCTACAAAAATAACTTACCTCATCTGACTACAATACTGACACCTCTCCAATACATTTACTACAGGTATTCAAGACAAACTAAAACAATCCCATTTTTTTCTCCTAAACAACAAAACAACTCAAAAATCTAGAGAATACTACGCTTTCCTGAGCTAAGCAGCTACTCCATATTGAGAACTTCTCGTAAGTCTTCAGAAAAGCAGCACAAGTGTAATGAAGCAAGAATAGAAAAGAAAACTGGCAAAATACTCAACAGCTAAAGCCAAATGAGCAATAATGAAAAACTAAGAGAACTCTATGCTCAGCCTCCAGTTGCCTTTCTACCAATAAAATCCTACACATAAAATTATTTTTAGGGTGCTCAGAGGTGCCAAAGACTTTTTAGTACATCTAAGCACTCCCCAATGATCAGAAACAAGAGAAAACAAGAGCGCATATATTGCTACAAGTTTTTGGGATTACAGGAAAATCAAAGTTAATGAGATCCTTGTAGCTTCGCTTGTTCTTTAAGCAAGGAACCTACACCGTTGGATTTGCAGTTAGCAAACAGCCACTCATTATGTTAAAAGAATGGCTGTCAGAAGCAGCTTTAGGACATGAAATTTTGCTACACTGGAAATTAAATTCTCATTCTCCCCTGCATTCTGCTCTCTTATCTCCATTCCCATCAAACAAAGCAAAAAATATGACAAGAGGTTTTATAGTGCACAAGAAAAATCTACGTGCAAATGGAAGAAACCCAGACAATTGACAGAAATCCCCAGAAACATAAGTGCAACTGAAACAATTTTCCAAAGCTCACTACATAAGAACCCTAGAGAAAATGTAAATAAAATATCTAAGGTAAACACAAAAACTTCTTCTAAGGTTCCCTGCCCCACTCCCTACCCCGCAATGCACGCACACACAAACATACACACAGGTGTTCTCCCTTTTGCTTGGGTTTCCACTTTTTTTTTGGTGGTTTGATATATGCCCTAAAATCAATACACGGGAAATAGTGTTTAATGTAATCCAAGTTTTTCTAAAAATCCATCTTCTCCTAATTGTAATGTACAGATTTATTGTATGTATCCTATACATTGGCACTTAAATTTTGAGATGTGAAGCACGTAATAAATATAAAACAAAAGCAAACCCCCAAACTGCTTTGATGTATGATAGTCAACCAGAGCAAGCCAATCACCTGGTGAAGTTTAAGGGTAAGCAAACAAAAGCCATTACAAAAAAAAAAAAAAGAAGCTTTTCTTCTCTTGTTTAACACACCTATATTTCTCCACATGTTATGTGACATAATCTGTAATATATTATACATTTTGAGAATTCAAGAACATAAGAATCAAAACTATTTCATTTTATTACAAGGGAACATCACTGATCCTCCCACTTTCAAGGAGATTCAAGTGTGACATTAAACCAGCCAACAGAAGTTGCACTAAATTGCTTCAAAACCAGCAAAGATTCCTTTCAGCCTGATACATCTTGCTGACCTGGACCTGACAGACAGCAGTAATTTAGGGAAGTGCAGGTGTTTATTTGCACATCTTGGGTCTATTTTATAGTCCCCAAAACACGTGATGCTTCCTATTATACCACAGAGATGCTGCTCTGACAGCAGGCTGGTGAATCTGAGACACAGAATTATCCAAAGTGGTAGTAATAACCACCTCTAGTGTAGTGTTTCCTACACCAATAGGATGACAGACTTCCACAGAGGCACGCTCGAGCCATTTCCCGCATCCACAAAAGTTGGCCAAATACATAAAAAGATACCGTAATTTTCCTCAGACTTGTTCCACTAATTAATATTTTAAAACAAGAAGATGTCAAGGTTACTGTATTCCTGCTCCAGTTTTAATGTACCTTACTGCGTATTTTCGAAAATGCACACAATTAAAAAAAAAAAAAATCCACATATTAAATACAATCCATATTCACAGGAATTTGCATATGGATTTCTAGTTAAAGTTATTAATAATAAGCACAGTAAGATTACCAGCATGTGCATTACTACTCTGCATGCATTAAAGATGCATCTTTGTCTGCCTTTTTCTTCTGCTTATCTACCCTGTTTAGAATGTTAAACTTCTGTGCTATGTAAATGAAAATATTTAATTATGCAAAGCAAAGTGGAAAGGTTTACATTATTATAATTGAGTTAAATTCTTTCTGCTCTAAGCTCAAATACTGAGAACATAGCTGAGCATCTGCTAAGAATTTCAAAGTCTTAAACTGCTGCTTTATAAATTTAAGAGCTACATGTGAACAATTTGAAGCCTTTTGATGTTAATAAAATTACTGTAATATATTCAGCTTTCATGGTTAAAATTAAAGGAAGTCTGAAAGCTTAATGCAAATCTAAGGTGAGAAGCAAATTCAGAAAGAAGTCGCTTGTTTGCTGCAATTTTTCAACTCTCATGGTAACCAGAATTTATAATTGCAAACAAATGAATGAACAAATGGCTAAGGAAGCTAAAATAGAACTGTCTCAGGAAAACATCACCTTAAGAGCAACCTGTTCATAGAAAGAGGTCTCCTCTAGCTAGAGAAAACCTAATGTTCACAGTTGCATTCACGAGAGTGATTAACTCATTAAAAGGTCAGGGTGTCGTACTGAAGACTACAGTCACTTCAAAGGGAAAGTTGTCCTACATCTTCACCCAACTATGCTGAGACACTCAGCAAACACACCAGTGTTATGAGCTGTAAAGCAGGATGTCAAAGAACAGTGTATTTTTATTTACAAAATTTCATTGAATCCTCACGCTACAAATAATCACCAGGTTGGCCTTCTGCCGGGGTACAGAAATGCAAGTAGTCCAAAGGAGCTCAAACGCACATAATTTGAAAGGAAGTAGAAGAAGAACACTCCTGTTCTTCTGCCAGCTCCACCTGCTGCAAAGCTGTCATTTCTCAGACCTGAAACACCGAATTTAGCAGGACACCTGAAAATATTAAAGAGATAACCTAGTTTATTTTGATGTTCAGACTGTGAGATGCTAGAACCTTCTGGCTGCTTACTTTCACAAGTAGCAGTAACCCTGTTTTCTCTGATCAACCTCACCATGTTTACCTGGCCACAAAGCTACAGTAATCTGCTGCATAGGGAAACAAATGCAGTTTGCAAGAAAACACATCTGGTTCACTCATTTGGAGCTGCCCTCCAAAGTTTCAGACATTCCCTGCCACATCCTGGAGGAGTGACTGGCCTTGCTCCTGTTACCATGTAAATGCTTACGACCTTTATCAATGGGAGAAGGTTTAAACTTTTGTACATTAGTATTTCGGATGCAAAGCTCTTGACCATGCCTGCCTGTGCTGTTCAAGTGAAATTCCACCAACCTTCAAAATCCAACACCTTCTCCTCACCCAGGCTTCCTCAGGCAGAGGAAGCAACAGCATCCTCAAACACTTACTCCATTGCTCACTGCCATTCAGATGCTGATGGTTTAAACAAACAAAGAAATGTGGACAGCAGCTTTTGGCTAGAGGTTTGATCAGACCAATTTGCTTTGCTCATCCCATACCCTGGAATACCTGCACCAGCTGAGCAGGATGATGGAACTCAGTGCAGGCTCGCTGCTGTGTTGGCAGCACCACAGCATCACCTCCTCCGAGAGGCTGCGGGATTATTCTGAAATAAAGGATTATGGAATCACACTAACCACTCCACAATCACGACTGAAATTTGCTTTCCACCACAGGCCCAGGTCTAATGCTTCTCTCAGGGCAGAAATGGATGAAACTACTTTGCTAATTACAAGCATGCATACTTAGCTGTGTTGTTAATATCTAATTACTTGGGCTCTAACTATAAGCAGATTTGAGCTTTTTTACCACTGTTTATGTACGTTTTCTTTGGGTAACCCAACACTGGACGGTTGTGGGGTTTTTAAGGTTAAATTTGTATTGCAGAATCTGGGCCCTAACCCCAGCCTGAGCCAGCATTTCTGCCGGGTTTCTCACTTGGCACAGGCTACACTTTATCCTGACTGCTTAATTTGAAGGCTCTTGCCTCACTTGCTTATCCCCCACACAGCCTCCCAAGGAAAAATCTCACACCACCGAAGGCATTAAAATGCATTAAGCTGGATAACTGCAAAATGTCATGAGCCCTTACTGACTCCACGGTTTAAGTGTGGGTTTTAATAGAGGTAATATTTCTTCATTGCTAGCCAGTGCAAGATTTGTTACCTACACAATGACTCAACTATGACATCTTTTATGAGTGATATGTTAAACTAATTAACATTAACCTAGCAGAAGAATCAAGCATAAATTAGAAACCATTTCAGTTAAAGATACAGAGAGCTTCTATACTGATAATTTTCCCCAAACAAAAGATGCTGGCCCTTGAAGTATGAGAGTTCCTTCTAAAATTAACTGGTTCAGAATTATTATGCTGCTTTTTTAAAAATACAATTTCTATGTATTTCAACATGAAATAATAAGGCATGTGCAGCTAGCATAGCAATTCTAAATCCAAGAATTGAGGCGCCAAGACAGAACAAGAACCTTACAAAAACTGTAAGAGACATTAAATACTCTATTATGCTTAATGAATTGTTTGTTCCCGTTCAGCCAGTAATGCCTATAGATTTTGCCAGCTCTGCTATACAGCAGGTAGGGCCCTACACCCAAATGCAGGCATCAACTGTTTATGGCAATATTCTTTGGAGTCCATATCTCTCATATTTTAACACCTATTTTTACAATATGCAAATTAAACAAAAAATTCACCAAAAATATGTATGTTGTCCAACAGCTACACCGATATCCTTCCAGTGAGTGCACCCTGGTTCTCTTTAGAGACACACTAAGTGGCTGTAACTCCCTCAGAGGCTAACTACTATCAAGTATCTCTCTGGCAAGTGGTTATTATATTACATTCTACCCCCGCCTCTCCACAGAGATTCTCTCTTTGTTTTGCATAGGAGAAATTGATCTTACCTAAACAGAACTAGAGATACCCTGTCTGACTTACTGTGTTTTGCGGTGATGGCAGTATATGATCCATAACAAGTTTTTGCCAAGAAGTTAATCCAGGCACTGACCTGAAATAACCAGGCCTTCTTCAGATCTCTCTTCATCCTGGGAGCATTCAGAAAAAAAATTAAGAATAAAGACACCCTGCTCCTCTGACACAAATCATGGACATAAACCACTGCACAGGGTAGAAAACCACATGGGAATATGTTAGATGCAAAATGGCTCCTGGCAGCTCCTGGGGTGTTTGCACAGCACTGTTCACCCTAAGCAACCAGAAGCCTAAAATATACACTGCTTTAATCCAGCAACCATCATTTCTGATACAGCAGAGCAAGAAACCAGAAAGCTCCCCTCCACTTCGTTTTCAGAAACTATCTACCAGACTACAGCATGTGTGCAAATCCTTATTTTCAATAATGACATTTTTCAACATCTACAATATGCTCTCCTACAAAGTCATCAGACAACCCAACTATGCTTCACAGGACTGCACCAACACTGTAAGAAAACGCTCAAGATGTATAACCCTGAGCAACAATCTCAACAAAAGAATGAATTCTTATTCTGCCTCTTTACTGTCTTATTCTCTCTGAACTGTCATATCTTAACTTACTGCCTTTTGCAACAGTGTTCAGGGGGAAAAAACCTATTTCAACTGCAGCACGCAATCCAAGGTCAAAGCGGCAGATTGATTTCTTTGCATTTGCAAATGCAAAGAAATCAATCTGGGAATGGTTCTTGTCTTCCTTTGCAAACATCCTTTCACTTGTCTCAAGCAGAGATCCACTAATACATCTACCCTGCATGGAGTCCACAAGTAACATTCCACACATAGTTTTGATAGCACTCAAAACAATTACTACTGAAGATGTTAAAAAAAATTAAAAAATTAAAAATCACCTCTAGCCATTTGAAGTATTACACTGTGCATAATTTAAAGCAATGAATTCCACAAACACCAACATTTATAATGGGTACATACATAAATATACATTATACATACATCAAAAATTAAGCCGTATTGATTACCAGTTGAAGAAACTAATTTTTTTAAGTGCTCGTCAAAGGTACATTTCAGCTATGCCTTGCTGCTCTTCAGTGGTGCCTTGTGGAGGGGTGAAGGGGAGGAGTGAGCAGCATGTCTGAGATTGAAAGTGTTTCATAGCTGATTACAGTGAATTCTTTCAGTATTTACCTGATCTCTACTGATACTTTTCCACTATGTGTTTTTAAACTCATCAGAATATGCACACAGGACGGATGTATTTTAAGAAACAAATTGTTAAACTGCAATAGGACACATGTTTCATTTTGAGTATCTAAACTCCAAAGCAAAGAGGGAAGACAGCACTGAAGACCACCAACGAAAGACAACAAGAAGCAAGGTCTGGTAAAGAACAAGACACTTCTCCAAACAGAGAGGAAAAAAATCACTTGTCTCCTTCATGAAGCTGTCTCAGGCACACCTTTGGTTTTGCACTCCATGGTATGCATGTGTACGTGCCTACATATGTCTGTATCTAAAACATAAACACATAATGTATGTGTATATACACACACGGGTACTCTGGTGTCTGACTTGCTTTTCCAAAAACTCCAGTCATCAGTATCACCACTGAGGTCAACAGCAACTATTATCTGGCTCTATGAAAAACTGACCTGGATGACTGGATTTAGACACAACAGCTCAAGTTGGTGGCTAAACAGGAAAAAAAAGTGCACTGGATAACCCAAATTGGCTGATGAAAATATTTCAGGTATGAATTCTGAGCTACTACACACAACGACGAATACAAGGAAGGTGTTAATTATGAGTTTTATTAAATAAGGCATTTAAAATAAACTAGTATCAAATTTTATCAAATCTTCCATCTAGACACATCGTGTGGTCCAAGACACAATGCGGCGTAGGCCTTAAGCAAATTGTTCATTTGTTTCTTTGTGAAGAGGGAGCAACTTCTCTTATTGCTGCCCTGAAAACTTCCTTTTCAGTGCTATTACTAGGTGAGAACTGCTGTCAGGAACATACACCAGGCTATAGACCCCTCCTTGCACTGCCCAAGCACTGGAATTCCTGCAGGGGATGTATATCAAACTCTGCCATGATCTCGGACACAGATTTTAACCGTATGCAAAAGGAAAGCTGTAAAGCCACATAATGCATAGATTTAAGGCTATAAAAATAATGTATACAAATCCTGGAGCTGAGAGGCAATTGTGTGATAAAGAACAAGCTTTTGAGTTTAGAATTACATTTCTTTCATTCCTTCTTTTTCAAGTGCAATTTCAATAAATAAATAAAAAAACCCCCAGGCACTGAAAACACAAAGTTGTGAACCTGAACCACCCTTCTTTCCAGTGTCTGATTTTCAGTGAGGAGGCATGCCCATAGATGATCCTCAAGTCCAGTCCAGGAGCTCAAATGAATAAAGCTACTGGCTACATGGCATCATAAAACTTTGAATACGGCAAAATTAAGCCCCAGAGATAGATGATGAAAGGTGTGCTATCTTATCTATGTTTTTAACAAAAGGCAAAGCATCTTTTGTAAGGGTTAGAAAGTCTCTTTCAGCACCTGAAGTCCAAAGCCTTGAAACAACAGCCTCTCTACAAAGCCCAACTGAGTTCATGTTCACACACACCCCCAGGGGAGCCCAAGGAAAAGCCCCCTGAGCTACCACCGGCTCAGATCAGCTCCAGCACCAGCAGAGCTGAAGCCACATCATGCCCAAGCCCAGCAGAGAAGCAACAATCGACAGATGAAGTACAGTAGCACAATTACACAAAGCAGCTTACAGGCCTAATTTAATACCCTGCATAGCACCACACCAGCCTGCACCAAAAGCATCAAGTTGCTTAAAAACACCTCCGTGTTTGCTGCATAATCTAGGGTACCTTCTTAGGTACTCTGGAGCCATCACAGATTTCATTATTTTCAGAGGATATGCACAGACCAACACTGGTACCAACCAAAAACCCATTTTCAAATTCTGAAAGATAACTAAATGAGCAACAGCACAAAGTCTCACCTCTGAGATAATCTGAAAACAACATGTGCAACTCCTGAATCACTTCCCTAAATCAATTTTGCCTTGAACAGTGTTGCAAAGAGAAACAAAAGACAGTAAATTGTATCCTCAGTTGAAGACTGCACTTATTTGGGGAGTAATTTAATGCAAAATGTGCAAAGTTAAAGTTAACTTTGTTTCCTTCCACAGCATTAAAGAGCACAATTTTATACACCAAAGAGAAGCCAATACTACTGATGCCTGAGATATTTATAACTTATGCCACAGCCATTTAAAGATTTCACTCCATTTTCCTATTAGAAATGCTCTGGTGGCACAGGCGTCCTGACACATAAATTATGACAAACAGCTTCTCATCCATTCCCACAAAATCCACCTCTCTTTTCTCTATCCCATCCATCATTAGCGACTAGCCCTTGTTTTCAAAGTGTCTCACCACTTCCTTTCCTCACCAATCATCACTGGCTCACAACCAAGCCACACTCCATCCTTATCAGAATACCCACTCCCACTGCCCACTTATTAATTTTTATGGCAATCACATACCTCCTCGTTCCATGCCCACCCGCCTCCCATGCCTGCAAGAAATTCCATGAAAACATTCACGGTTCTACTTCAGCGCTCTCTCTTATCACTGACAGGGAAGTAATGCTGGCATCCAGAGCAACACCACATTCATCGCCCCATGTGGGACTTAAGGCTTCGAAAACAATTTAAAAAAAAAAAAAACGCACAGAAAAGTGACAGAAAAAATTATACTGGAACCTTTAAGATGTATCAAAATGCAGTTTATTTCATAGAGTTGCAACAT
Source organism: Mohoua ochrocephala (assembly GCA_013398855.1). Taxonomy (NCBI): domain Eukaryota; kingdom Metazoa; phylum Chordata; class Aves; order Passeriformes; family Acanthizidae; genus Mohoua; species Mohoua ochrocephala. The sequence continues at coordinate 55,932 of VZTA01020738.1, forward strand.
TGTTCTTAAATAGAAGGACTGTAGCTTTAGTTTACAAGTATAAAGAAATGAAATCATTTTTCTATTTTTAGCAGTAGCAGACACATCTGGACTAGGTAGGAGCTTTTTCTCTTTTTTCTTCTGTATACAGAATCAAACACAATTTGTTCTCACTAATCTACAGTATTCACGGATTTAAATACAGAATCCACACTTATAGTAATCTCATAACCTTTCGGGGGAAGTACCGTCCCTGTCCTCAAAGGCCAGAACTAATTTTCTGTTAAAATATTCTAAGTCCCCCTAGCTTATCCATTTCCCCCTACCAAACCCTAACACATCTATGCATTTCAATCAAGGAAAGGTCAAGGTATCAAGCACAATATCACCCTACCTCAGTCTTCACAAATAGTTTGTGATAAATTTCATGTTATGACAATGCAAGCAAAAAAAAAAAAAAAAATTGAATCCATTAGTGAGTTGGAAAGCTTCTTGCTACATAAAATAAATCCAATCAAGAAATAGAAAACTATTCCAGACACCATATGCCTCTGTCCTGACATAACTGAGAGCACTTTACAGAAAAAGCAGGTCACATGTTGGAATCTTTGTTTTCATTATAAGTTTTCATGCAATTATTTCTTGCAATTATTTCTCAATCATAACTGTAATATAAGGTGTAGGGGATTGTGGTTTGTGTAAACCTATACCCAGATTTCAAGTGGAAGCTCTCTCTTTCCAGCCTCGGTTGACTTTCTTATACCTCTCATAAAAATTTCCTCTGACAAGAAAAGAAACAAACTGTACTCCAATGGTTAAATTGCTTCTGTAAGAATACCGTACCTCAAGTTGCATAATAAGGTGACAAACCAATGAAAGCAGAAAAATTTTTAAAAAAAAGAAAACATCATATTTGCAATTATGATTTCTACTATAGTGAGCTATATGATTCCACACATGAGATTCAAAGAGCCTTGAGCAAAAGAAGGAGGGAAAAAAAAAAACCAGACACAGTTATCAATAGCATTTTCTATGGAATCAAAGATACAAAGACAACTCCATTCTAGTAACATGCCCTGACCTACAGCTTCCATCTTGCATTCTCAGTGAGGATCATGAAATGACTATTTACCATGCCAGCCACCTCATAGATGCCCAATACTCTTTGGACTGCTTGGGAACAATCCAAGGGACTAACAATCCTACGTCTGAAAGCTTTGTCCCAAAATTTTACTCAAGAATCAAACTGTGCCTCTAAATCCTGAGGACACTCTGGTGAAGCCTCCAGAGAAGAAATCTTCTTTGTCCTTCACTGCCAGGAGTGAGGCCTCCCACAGAAGGAGCGAAAGGCAGCAGGCCCTCAGGAAAGCATCCCTATCTCCATCTTGTATCAGGAACCCCCCAAGTGGGGCGCACATGGGTCTACAGAAATTCGTACCTCACCTGGGAATTCTGGAGTTCATGCATCCAAGAAAACACTTCAACCAAAGGGAAGGAACAATCAACGAAATAAAGTCCTTATCACATTTTCCTTTCCACCTTCCTAGATGTTAATGGATAGGAAGTTACTCCATGTACCACCTCCTCTTCCACCTAAAAATCTGGCAGTAACAAAACCTGCCCTGTTCTCCTCAGCCCATTCTTCACAATGCTCAACTCCAACAATGCAACTCTCACCTGCCCACACAAACACTGTAAAATTTGCCCTCCTTGCAGCCTGTTAAATCTCTTCCACACTCAGGCTGGGTTGGCCTGAAAGACCCTCATGTTTACTCTCACCTCAGTCACACAGAGCAAAACACTTTCTCAAACAACCAAGTACATTGGCTAGAAGACTTTCTTAACTGAGAGCACAGTTCAAAAGAGGAATCACTGCTCAAACTGTCTGGATTTGGTTTAATTGGTTTTAGGCGTAAATTCTGCTACCAGATTACAATTCCAGAGTAGGCTTGTGAGGGGAAGTTCAGAACTCCACCCCCCAAAAAAACCACACTGCCTCAGACACCTGTAAGGACTTCAGTCACCTTCCAGGACTGTCACAAGCAAAGCAAGCAACTGCCAAATCGCGACCAAAGGCAAATCACAGAAACAACCTCTTTCCCACACTTCAGGCTCCCACAGCCGAAATCCTCCTCTCAAGCATCAACTCCTCACGACCAGGCCCTCTGAGAGCAGCAAAGCTCCTTCCCACCCCAAGTAAGGCAGGTGGTCCCCACCACCCTCCCAGGGCCCAGGTGCTGCTCCTTTCCACAGTTCTCAGCCTCCACTCAACGCCTGCTGCATCTGGCCCCTTTGCTGGGACTGTTCCCAGGAGAAAGGTACAGGAACACTCCAGCCAGGGCCCCCAGAAAGCATTTCCCCCATCTCTCTGCAAGCCCCAAAAGGGTCTCATCTCCTACCAGCGCAGCACACCTCCCAGCTGGGAACTTACACACTGAACACTTTCTATCTGGCCCTGCTTTTCCTCTCTCTGCCGATCTCATCTCCAAATAGGAGAATGATTCTTTGCATTTTATTGGAAATAGTCCAAAGAAATTTGAAGACAGATAAGTTGTAAATCTTAAGTTCGTCACCAAGTTATTAATGGTTGAAACGTTCCAAGTATAAACAAATGCAAATACATCTAATAATTTGCCTACTATATCCAGAATCTTATGGCAATGACGAAATTCAATCTACACAAACTCTCAGATTAAGCTAAGGAGTAGTTTCTATATCTTATTAATTATAAGTAAAAATTCCCCTCAATTTTCAGTGTTGATGAATATTAATAGCTTTCATGCAGCTAAATGAAGTGTACCTCTGTGTTCAATTTAGTCTTCCTAAAGAGTGGTAAGCGCCTGAGAAGAAACTCAACTAGAATAAAATCTTCACAGAAACAGAAAAGGATTGCAGTTTTGATTTTCTTTAAATACAGGAACATAATAACTGGGCTTCTTTTCCAAGAGGACACTAGATAGCAGTTCTAAATATTTTTATCCACGCAATCCCTTTATTATTCTTTGCTTTCTCTTTCCACAAACAGGCCAAGACTTTCTATTTCTGAGACTTCCAATTAAAGACTTTCATATGGCTGGCTTCACTCTTGCAAAGTTCAAAAATAGTATAAATGCAGAACAATATTAAGACCGTAAATCTAAATGTACATTAATTGCATCCAGTACGCAACAAAAAGCTTACCCGCAATAATCGAGAAAATTAAGAGTAGGTCTTTATTAAAACACAGTCAGAACCAGAAAATTAGAACTGTATTGCTTCTTGTATCTCTGTTTACAACGGGAAAGGATCACAAGTGATTATTCGTTCAGATTTCTGTTTTGCTCTAAAGTAGGCCAGCCAGCTCAGCACTTTTCTTAAGATTATGAATACTTGTCTGCCCTACATATGGTTTAGGCTGAAACCAATCAGTTGGGCTGAAACATGCAGCAAAACCGACTATTTTCATGTCATTCATTTTCAGCTATAACGAAGAAGTGCACAGAACAGGTATAAATGGATGAGATACTTTTAAAATTTGCTTTGCCATTAGCACAGCTCACTAAGGAGCTCACTGATTTCCTCACTATTGGATTAACACTTCATCTAGATTCAAGAATAATTTTTTATTCATTAATAACTCTTTAACCACTTGTTTTCTCTGCTAGTTTCCAGTTCATTTTTGTACACTGATTACCTTATTCAATAAGAAGAAAACTGAGCGCTGAACTACATCCACTAGACTTTCACATTACTAGGACATTCAGGATGCAAAACTCTCTGCAAGAAGCCTTACATCAAAACTTTAAAAACATATGAAACAAAAGAATTCCTTGAATTTTTAAGTGGAATACTTTTGCTTGCTCTTTCTCCTCCACACAAGCCACCCTTAAGATTTTTGTTGCTATCTGGAGGAAGAGAGGTTAAATAATAGAAAGTTGCTATCTTGAGTTCAAAATAGTAATGTCTTCAAACAAACTGGGCTATTTGGAAGATCGGAACTGCAGAAAGTGCTTTGCTTAAATTGTTTTTAATAAAATTTTTTTAGAAGTTAAGTAGTCTCATTTTCTAGAGCTGCTAAGCACTGCTAGACTCTAAGAAGTTATTACCTTGAAAATATAAGTTAATTATGAAAAAGAGAAAAACTTTCACATTTGGTTTTTCCTTTTCCATTTAAGATACAAACATTGTCAAACCATTAGTATGACATTTCTGTCAGATTAACACCACTCAAAACTATTGGTATCAGTCGCAAGGAGAAACAAAAAAAAAAAATAAAAGGCTACAAAGCAAGTTTGTTTAAAACAAAGACCATGCACTTAGTATTTTGATCTATGAGACACAGTATTTTTGCAGCGGGGAGAAGCATACCTTTCATCAGCTGCAGAACCTTGGTGTCAGATGGCAATATAATCCAAATGGGTCTCAGCACCATGTTCCACAATATCCACAAGTTTCAGCATGGGGCTCTTCCATTTTCCTCCAGGAGACCATTAATGATTAGTATGAATCCAAACAGTTAAGCTGTATGGTCCAGTTTGAAGCATGTTAAGCAGCCCTGAAGAATCCCAAGCTGTATTCCACCATTCGAAGAGTAATGCAATATGGCACCCATCACAGACTGATGTTCTGGCAACCATCCCACTTTCCCAACAATCACGCTGTGACCTGTTCAAATACAAGGAAGAAGCGTTAGTTCAGCACAGTAACTCTGCCACACCGCTCGGGGACTAACATACAAATATAAAGTTACGTTCTTCTGAATAATTTCAAACACATATTTCTTCACAGATTTAGACAAATCCTAAGATCAAAGCCTGGTGATGACATTTTGCTTTAAAAACATCATGGGGCTGGAGTGTAACAGAAGAAGGTTTAAGAAAAAGGCTTTCATATATCTCTACAGACTGCACAGTCCTACATTCCAGAAAGCACTGAAGTGACAGGAAAGAAAGGTAATAGAAAGGTAATATAAAGGCTCTTCAACTGCCCTAGCAGGTATTTAAAAACTAATGAAAACAGTAAGTCAATAAAAAAAAACCCAAGTAGCAAAAAAAAATCTCATCAACCCTTTTGAGGGAAACATATGTGATCTTCTCTGCCTCCTCAGCCTTGTCACAGTGTCTCCCCACAGTACCTCCACCAACAGATGTGCTACTTCATTTGGGATCTGATGGCATTTGGCCCAGGAAGAAGCCAAAGCAGCCAAACCCATGTCAGTCTACTCTGCTAGTCCTTCTGTGCAATTCCTTCAGAGGCGCAAAAAGCAAATTTTACTTAGGTTGGGAAGGGGACTATGAGGAATGGAGAGAAAAGTCTGAGTACTCTGCACAGGAGGGAATAATGACGTGAAGAACAGCATCGGGTCTGCCAAGATGGAGCAGGGGAAAGGGAAAAGAACAAACTTCCACACTAAGGACGACGGAGAGGAACTAGAAGCTGCTTTTAGAGACTGGAAGATGCATGTACACAGAGACGAAGACGAGAAGAAAGGAGAAGGTGAACATTGGTGAACAAGAATTACTGCTAGAAGCTCTGTCTGCGTAACTGGGAAACATGGATGTAGGGCAGTCCACAGAAGAAAAAGTTTAGGAGAGAACAAGAAGAAGCTTTATGTTTGCTTCACATCAGGAGAAACAAACGTATCTAAGCATGGAGGAAAGGAAAGATCCTGGCAAATGGAGTTTTTCATGAGAAATGCAAGCAAGCATAAAGGTAGAAGAGTGGGTGGGAAGGGATCAGGAAAGAGGAGAATGAGTAACAATACAAAGTGAAAAAGTAGAGCCTTCAGAAATTCTGAAATGGGTAGATTTAAGGAGAGAGAGAGGAACAATTAGGAAACTGGGACAAGAAAACACAAGAAAGAGGACTAGGATGAAAAAAGAGAAAAATGAACAATTATTACACGGCATAGAAAAAGACGATGGGGAAATAACAAGATACTAAATTGATCAAGATAATTAAGAAAAGTACAAAGAGCGCACAAGTAAGTTTTCTGGAGTTGCGATGCTTGCTCTAGAAAGCATGAATCAAAAGGAATGGAACAAAACCCAAGGCAACTACTGCGTTTCCAAAGGGACGAAGGAGTCCTTGCACTGCGCAGGAGAAGCCCAGCCGAGGAAGGGCCAGACTGGACTGACCCTTCCCACTCTCCCCTTCGCTATGATCAATGCATTCGAAAGAACAAAGTCTTCCCTCTGGTCCGTCCCTCTTCTCCTAAAATCGTCCCTCGGCACTTCTGCGCACCTTGAGATGGTCCCACAGGAGCAATGTGTTACCCTCTGTGGCGTCTCGGCCCCCATGACCCAAGCTGGAACACGGCGGAGCCCCCACCTTGCCCCTGCTGCGCGCTGCCCTGCCCAGCCCCACGGCCTTCACTAGCCCCCCACTCCCTGGCCGGGGCCGCCAGGACTCCCCACAATCCCATCAAGTTTTCCCTGTCTTCAGCTTTTCTCTGTCCCAACTCCTACAAACACAGCCCGATCCAGAAAGCCCTCCGAGTCCACTTCCCTCCCCCACAAAAAAAAAAAAAAAGAAAGAAGTTGTTAAACCTCTAAAATAAAACACAAAGCAGGCACAAGGAGGAGGTAAGACCCCCCGAGTAGTGCCCCCCAGCCCGCATTACGGGAGTTCGGGCGGAATGACTGCCTTACCCTCCCCAAAAATACCTGCATGTGCTCCCAAAAGTACAAAGGAAAGGCTGGGCTGGCCCGCAGCCGCCTCCGCTGCGCTCCCAGACCCGGGCGCGGATGGCAGGGCGGAGGGGGGGGCGACGAGGGAGCCGGGAAAGAACAATAAACCCCAAGTCCAAACGTACCTTCTCCTTTCTCCAAACTGTGAAACCAGATTTCCTTAGAAGCCTACGGCGGGGCTCTTTGCTTTTAAGTGGCGGGAGAGCTCGAAGAAAGTTGAGTAAATCTCTTCGGATAAAGTTGCCGAAGATGAGTTAACCCGAGAGAGGCGAGGGAGAGATGGAGAGTTCATCCGAGTTTCTCCTTTTGTTCAAGTTGCCCGAGCAGACAAAGAGCCGGCAGCGGCGGCAGGTCCCCCGCGCCCCTGCTCCCCCCGCGGTCCGGGCGCCGCCGGGGTCCCGTACTGCCCTCGCCCCCCGCCTCCTCCCACCACCGCAACTTTCCGTCTGCTCCATCCCTCCTCAGCCCCGACCCCGGCTCCGGCGCAAAACTTCCCTCGAACTGAACCTCCCAGAAAAAGAAAACAATTTAATTCAAGGCGGGGGAGTGGGGGGTGGAAAGGGAGAGAACCATCTCTCAAATCATTATTTCCGGTAGATGCACCTCTTTGTTTGGATTCCCCCGACTGTCAGTGAGGACAAGCCTCTGGGGATCTGCTTTCGGACAGTTTGATCTGCCGGAATGAGACGGGCAAACGCAGGACGTAAAGAAAAATAACTTTAAAAGAAAGAGGGGGGGGTGGGGAGGGGGGGGAAGTAAATAGAAAACAATATAAAACTCCGGAGTTGCGAAACGAACCCTTTTTTCATAGACACGGGAAGTACATAAATAAACAACTGAAGGGGAATTTCGGAAAACTGTTGTTCTTCTCCCCCTCCCCTTCGCACTTCTCCAGAGAACGTAACAAAAAAAAAGCCCCTCGAAACCTCCTGGCCGCGGTTCCGTGCCGCCGCCGCCAGCTCCTGGCATCCCTACCTGTTGCGTAAAGCGCAAAGATGGGGCCGACCGCATCCGTCCCAAAGAAACCAAAAGGGAAGGAGGGGACCGCCCTCGCCCCACGGCCCCTTCACCTGCCCTCCGGCCGC
>VZTA01020738.1:64210-87090 GCA_013398855.1 Mohoua ochrocephala
GGACCCCCACGTCGGGGCAGCCGCCCCGGGGCTGCCGGCAGGGCGGGAGCGCTGCCAGGAGGTGCCGCCGAGTGGGGGGGCCACGCCACGGACCCGCTGCTCATTGTCTGTCCGAGGGTCTGCCCGTGGCAGGGCGGCGTGGAGGGAGCGTGGGCGTCCACAGCACCGTCCCCGTGCGTGGGGGCATTGTGAGTTTGTGCCCTGCGTGTGCACACTGGGCATGGGTGCCAGAGGCTCCAGCCCCCAGGACCTTGCCTACCAGGCCTGAAAGATGTCCCCAGTGCTGTTTACTTTTTTTCTCTTTACTCTTTTTGGTTTGTTTGTTTGTTTTTGTGTTGGTTTGGGTTTGGGGGATTTTTTGCCTTAGAAGCTAGAGGAACCTCGAAGAAGTTACTAGGAAATGGTAGTTAATAGCAGCCCACACCCAACACGGTAGGGCTAGCTTTCAAAGTCAGATAACAGAGGATGATCTTGAGATGTGGGGTTTTCTAGAAGGAAGAAGAGAATGGAAAGGGCACACTATATAGCCTTTGGTTAAGTTGTCTTGTTGACAACTTCTACAGTCTCTGCTCACCTACGACTCTTCCTATTTTCCTTCAGTTCATGTTCATTTCATGCTAACAACCCCAACTTGTCCTTCTTCCATCTCCTTTCCCGCTGCCCATTTTCCCTAGCTTTGAGGCTCATTCAAACCATTCCCTCCTACCCAATGCTGTCAGCCTCAAAACTGTGTTTTTCAAAACATTTTGTAACTCCCCACCCATGATCAATCTTTTTATCCTCATGCCCCAGAGAAACTGGCCCCAGCTCTTCCATTGCTGCCTGTGATTTATGTTGCTCTCAAGCACTATCTTCCTACATTCTGCTGTAATGTACATTGCTGCTGGTTTTCGTTATAGATTTCTGAGGTGAAAGGATAATACTTATCATAGTGTAACGCCTGGCATGAGAAGTGCATCCTTGTAGTCATTCTTTACCATTCACCTTCTTCGGCCCTTCTGCATTGAGTGCTCTGGAATAACTGTCATAACACTTTTAAAATTTCCTCCTAAATTATTTTCTATGCACTGTTTCTCCCTTCCATGCAGTTCTGACTTCTCACAGATTTTTATTCTCTCCACCTACACTATTTCCATGGTTATTTTGTCCATGTTTCTCTTTCTACCTCTGCACTTTTGTTTCCTTAATCCTTTGGTTTCATGGTGGAAGAGGAATGTTGACTGCACCTTTCCTTACTTCCATCCTTATTTTCTCTGGTTTTCACGTGCGCTCTCTTAGCATGGCACACTGAAGTCCAGCAAACACGTACTCTTCTGCCAACATATACGTAGTTTTTTGCTGTGTTTCTTTCCCAGATGATTCCCAAATCCAGTGGAAGACTGTGCATTGTGGCACAACCAGCAAACATCTTACAAAGGGCTAGTCCTCGTGGCTTTCTCTGGAAAAACACAAATTGTACAAGTAGCTCCTTGTGTCATGGGATTTTGGCTTTGGCAGACATCAATGACGTGTTGCATAAAGGTATAACTTGCTGAGAATTTGTAAAGATGTTGACTTGCCCCCTGGCCTGACAGCTGAGTTGGAGTTTGTGGGGCAGGTAAATAGGATCACCCATGGGCACCTCTCTTTCTTCCCTTGGAAGCTGGAGGGCAAAGCTTCCAAAAAAATATAATCATACACATTTTAATTTTCTGGTATTGGCAGTATTTAAGCAAGGTATATGCCTACTTTATTACTTCATTATGAGTGATAAAGATTAACTAATCATTGGATCAGAGGTCACCAGTTGCCTAGGGTCCCATAATTGTGGATCACATTCAATACATACAGAGAGAGGAGAGTCACCGTTGATAATATTTAGTGAAGAGCTAACTGAGCAAGGATGAGAAAAACTGAAAAATTGTTTGAAAGGACAAAAATGTCAGAAACATTTCAATAAAGGCTCTTGTGTCTCATAGAAGGGCTTATTTGATGGATAAGTGTCCATCTGCCATAGGGACTGTAAAATTTGGTTGAAATTCCCTTGTGGTTCATTGGCCAGGTAAAGCGAGCTATTTAACAGTAAAAAGGAATACATAAGAGGCAATAAAAATCATCAGTTTATGATAATTAACATGAAGTAGAAATTACATAATGTAGAAAATTATTTGGAAAAGTCAAAAACATTACATAAAACCCACATCTTGAATGGATGAAATTCAAATAATTTTACAGCAAGTGGGTAATGAAGCATCTCCTAATAATGTTCATAGGCCTGTCAGTAGACATAGTAATATTTCTAATTATGAGACAAAATACACTCATAATGATACCTGTGTTCTCTAAGTGGAAAGATAAATATTGCACACAGAAAATTACCTATTTTTTGGTCTTTGAGCAGCACCAATAAACATTGAATCCTTAGCCCCAGATGCCTTGCACCTTAACATCAGAAAATACTTGGTACTTTATATCACAGTGATGTTCAGTTTCATAAATCCTGGAACGTCATGGAAATTATGGGAATCTATTGCCAACGTTGTGCCAATATGAAAAAAGGGCAAACAGAATGACACAGATTACAATGCTCCCTTTTGCCTGACATTCATCCCTTAAAAAATAGTGGAAAGCCTGACATGGGATTAAACTCAGAAGAACTAAGGATAAGAATAATGATTCTAAAATAGTGTTCCTTCAACTATGATTCCTTTTTTGCCTTTGTATTTAAATTTTACTGTGGATGTAGGATGGGTTGGAATACAGATCTAGTGAGAGCTCCACGTGCTGACTGATCTGGCTTGAAGAAAATCACAAGAGTGAAGAAATTTCCCATACAGTGCCAATATTTTAACATTTCCAAATGGCAGTGACCTAGTCTCTTCTGGCTCCCAAATAATGGGAATGAATGGCCTTTACTACCTGCATTTAGTTTTTAAATCCTTGATTCCCACACTGCACAGTCACATTTTTCTTAATTCTTTCAGCTATCTGACCTCTTTCTGTTTCCATATGACTTCTACTCTGCTTCCCAAGCCTCCTCAAGGAAAGGCTTCATCAAAATTAACTCTAGACACAATTTCAGGACTTTTAAGATCACAAAAGATCATTAAATCATCATATAAAAGGTCAAACTTTTTTTTGGGCAAACTAGACAGAAAATGTAATCCAGTTTCTCCTGTATCTATCCTGGTTGTCCATGTTCCTCTGAAGTCTGACTTCCAGAAAGGTGTTCCATTTTGCTAAAACATTGTGTGACACACAGTCAACCACTTCTCTTAAGAACAAAGCCAGCTATAACCTGTGCTGTTAAAAAAAAGAAAACTACGAAACAAATTCAACAAGGGCTGGACTTCACTTTTAATCAAAATTTGTTTGGCTTTAGTTTCTAGTTATTTTTTAATTTATTTTACAACTCGCCACCACATTAAATTAGCGTACAGCTAATTTTATAAATGGGGGCCTGAAAGCAAGACTGGCTGCACAGGACAGGAAACCTTCCTGCAGAGATAATGTACTTACAGGATTGTTTTAATCTCTTTGAGGGATTACTTACATTAACTTGTTTAGGTTCCATTACATTTACCAAGAAAACATACAATTGCTTGAAGTTTGCCAGCTGAGTGGGTTTCTGGGGCTGTGACACTCATTGAACATTTGGTTGCCACACTAAGGGCAAGGGCCATTTAGAAGCACGTCAGTGCCACAACAGTGATGTGAAGACTGGAACTCCCAAGCCCTGTGTTTCGTGTAGCTGCTGTAAGCACCTGCCATGTAGATCAAAATGAAGAGCAGCCCAGCCTGTAGCAGGGAGCTGGGTGCTGATTGTGCCTCACTGGCATTACCACAGAGCACCCCAGAAGGGGAGGGTTGGTTTCAGTTCTTTCTATTTTAATACATCAATATTAAACTCACAGAACTCATAGAAAAGTTGCAGTATATCAGCTACAGTAACTGTCTTTGCTTTCACTGTGAGAAAAAAATCTGCACAAAAAGTTCAGTGTTGCTTGACCCTGCTTCCCTGAGAAGTGAACTACCACTCATCCTCCAAGAGCATCTGAAAGTTCTGACTTGGCTGTGAGCTTTTGGATGTTGTCATGTGTAGGAAGATGAGCAATACAGCAGATGATCAGCAAAATGTGGTCTTTTAGGGGATAATTCAGAGGACCTGCTGAGTTTTGCTGTCCTAGCAAATTTTTTTGCTTCTCGTTTTATTTTTCTGTAGGCAGAGGCTGATTTCACCACTACTCTCTTTTGTAGAAGTGTGAATCAAATCAATAGGTCAATCCACTCCTGTAAATGTAATGACCAAGAAGGACAAACCTGCAAATGAAAGAATTGTTTTGGCGTGAATATATTCTTCTCTGTAGACACACACCCAGCAAATTTATAGAGTGGGTTTTTTTTGGGGGGGGAAGGAAAAACTCAAAACAAAAACCCAACCCACACTATATTATTCCAAAAGGGTAGAAAACCATGAGCTTTCCAGCTCTTTTTAAAAATCACCTAAAGGTTGTTCGTAACATCTGTACTCTCAAGAAAGAAAATACCATTTGTAATTGATTTGCAACCAGCTGTATTTTCCTGTATAGTGGTTTCTCCAAAGCCAGAATAAGAGTAATGAAATCTTCTCTGGTCTTCTTTTCCATCAAGTCTCCATTTTGACCAAGTCAAGGAAAGTCTTATCTTGTAGACCCCATAAACATAACTTTTTTTTTTTAATATGTACACCAGAGCCTCTTTGTCATCTCCATTTATATCTTATTTTGTTGGGGTTTTGGTTGGGGGGGGGTGTGTGTGGATTTTTTTTGTCCAAACCTGCCCTTTTTATTTGGCAAATCAATAATCAGACACAGACCTGACTTCATTCTAACTGTTTCTTTCACCTTTTCCTCCAGAGCCTAAGGTTTTACTAACAGATCTCGTACAAGAGTCCCTAGAGAAATGGATAATACCCAAGAAAATTCAAAAAAGCATTTAGTTCAGCAATATATTCATATATGATGATTGCTAGTGCCATTTCTATTCCTCACAAATTAAATTTTTTATTATGAAGAATGAAATCTCTGTTGCAAGTTGAACAAATGAACAGGTCCATTTTATACTATTCTTAATAGATAAGTCAAAATCATTGCTTTTCCATATTCTTGTTCCCATTTACTCGATATATGCATACTACTTAAATAAATTATTTCCATCAAAATAAGACTAAGTTTGGTGAGTTCTGTTCCAGCTTTACTTTCTTCAGCCTAAAAGTTTTAAAATATTAACTTGGACTTATTCCTTCCTGAAAATTTTGATTTTTTTTGACACATATTAAGTTTAAATATAGCCACAAAATTAGATACTGTATAGAGATTATCTAATGTACATATACCTTCACCTTCAAAATTGTAAGAAAAATGTGGCAATTTGTTTTGAATGCTTGAGCCTAACATTCTGAATATAGTGTTTGATAATATCCATTCTTCCCACTTCCAGACAATGTTCAAGTCATTTCTAGTTGCTTTTCAACTGATTTAATTACTTGTCCTCCTCTCTGGTTTATATTGAAAATGTCAGCCTTTCTAGCTCACCATTTTGTGATTTAAGAAATCACCCCACAATATTGACAAAGGTGCTGGACTAGAATTGTTGTCAATATGAACTCTTTGGTTCATAAAACTTATTGACCAGTCACCTGAATATTTGAGGAGCAGGGAGACTACAAAATCCTTGTCCTGAATTCCCTCATATAGCGAATATACAGGACAATGCCAGGAAAAGGATTTTAATCCTATTTACAATCTTGGCCTTGTTTAACAGGGCTTTGTGCAGCTTGTTTTCATATGAAAAACCTGTTTGTAGCTTAATGATATATCTTTGTGCCTTCATAATATGACCAGATAGATACACAGACAGAGGTTTTTGTGGCCAGCACAAAATCTAATTTGGGACTTCCCCATCTCCGCAACCATAGCCGGTCCTACAAAAAAAAAAAATGCACTTCCACTTCATGTGGGTGCGGTTACACCGTCTGCAGCCCTCAAAAAAAAAAAAAAGAGTCTATGAGACAGCACACACTTCCCCTGCAGGCACAAAGGGACAGGAGAAACAACCAGCCCAGAGAGTGCAAAGCTGCTCCTCTTCTCCTGGCTCTGGACATACTCAGTGCCAGCAGGGACCAGGGCACAGGAAGCTTGTGCAACTAGAGGGGTCCACTGCTTCTGGGACAGCCGGAAGGAGCCAGACGAAGAAGGGAGCAAGGGAAGAGCTGGGGAAAGGGAAGAGGATGAAGGACAGACTCCACCATCCTGTCAGAGACCATGCGAGCAGGCAAAGCCTCCTCCAAGCACGAGGCTGCTCGGGCCACCACGAGACTGCACTGCAGTTCCACCCACAGCAGCACAACAGGGTTTGTTCACCCTGCGTAATACCACGTTCTCCTGCCACAGATCCAGCAAACCAGCCCAGCCTCCCTGCTTTGATTTCGGCCTGTGTAAGTATTGACCAACTGTATCTTTAGGTCTTATGAGTTTGACCCTTTCCACACACAAATAGGTATGACAAAAATGTGGACATACACCTGCCATTCTGAAGGACGATGGAATATAATTTGTTTTTGCAAGAAATATCAAGGTCAGCCTAAGCACAGAAATATTATACAGCTCTGGTAAAACCAGCATAGTAAATACAGACATGAGATAAACTAACTGTCTGGTTTTCCATTTGCCTGTGACCTCTATTACGGTTCTTTGTTCCTTTGCCTATAACCTCTATAATTGCCTTTTTGGTCCTTTGGGTCAATATGATTATCAGTCTCAACACTGCCACTGCTTTCAAATTTTTCAAATAAAACCTCATGTGGAAAGTTACAACCCTATTCTGTTTGTGAGTTATTCAAAAATCTGTGCCTTTGACTAACACAGAATACTTTCAGTAGTAGATCCATATTCATAAAAGGGTAGCTATTCAGTCTTACCACTTAATTTCTCTTTTGTCACTATTTACCCAAAATAATTTTCCACCTTCCACCCCTCGCCTCTGTGATCCACATATTTAAGAACTATCATTAAAATCCACATTCATCACAGCAACAAAACCAAGCAAATGAAGCAAAACAAAAATTCCCCACACAAAGAACAAAATAACATAATCACAAAACCAATTTACACAAAATCCACAATTACAACAAAAACTCCTCGTGACCATTTCAGTCTCTAACATTTTTCAGTACTTGTTTTGCCTGTCACTTCTCCCAATTACTATCCTTGTCTCAAAATCTTCATGATCCTGGGTTTTGACACCAGAAAGACTGTAGCACGTTGACTGTGGTTGGATACCAGGCACCCACCAAAGCTTCTCTATCACTCCCCTCCACAACTGGACAGGGGAGAGAAAATATAGTTAAGGGTTCATGGATTGAGATATGGCCCAGGAGAGATCACTCACTAAATATCATCAAGGGCAAAGCATACTCAAATTTGGGACATTAATTGAATTTATTAACTAACAAAATCAGAACAGGACAATGAGAAGTAAAATACATCTTAAAAACACCTTCCCCCAAAGGTCCCTCCTTCCCAAGCTCTACCTTCTACTCCAGGTGCAAGGAGACGTGGAATGGGGGTTATGATCAGTTCATCACACATTGTTTCTCCTGCTGCTCAGGGAGAGGACTCCTTCCCCTGCTCCAACGTGGGATCCCTCAGTTCTCCATGAACTTCTCCAACATGAGTCCATCTCACAAGCGACAGTTCTCCATGAACTGCTCAATGTGGGTCACTCTTCCACGGGGGTGCAGTCCTTTGGGCACAGCCTGCTCCAGGGTGGGACCCCCAGAGGGTTAAAAGTCTTACCAGGAAACCTGCCTCAGCATGGGCTCCTCTCTCCATGGGTCTGCAGGTCCCTGCCAGGACCCTGCTCCAGCACAGGCCTCCCACAGGGTCACAGCCTCCTTTCAGGCATCCACCTGCTCTGGCATGGGTCTCTTCCATGGGCTACAGCTGGATCTCTGCATCCCCATGGACCTCCATGGGCTGCAGGGGCACAGCTGCTTCACCATGGGCTGCACTAGGGATTGCAGAGGAATCCCAGCTCCATCACCTGGAGCACCTCCTCCCCCTCCTTCTTCAGTGACTTTGGTGTCTGTGGAGTTGCTTCTCTCACATGTTCTCACTCTGTTCTTCTCTGACATCTGCACAATAAGATTTTTTCTTCTAAAATATGTTATCACAGAGGCCTTACAACCATTTCTAATTGGCCCAGCCTTGGCCAGCAGTGGGTCCATCTTGGAGCCAGCAAACATTGGCTCTGCTGGACATGGAGGAAGCTTCTGGCAGCTTCTCACAGAAGACACCGCTTTAGCCCCTGTTCCTGGACTGAAACCTGGCCATGCAAACCCAATGCTCTACCCTGCTAACATTTTTCAAAGCATATCCTTGTTTTAATAAGGACTAAAATACAAACTGTACACTGAAAACCAGTATCTGAAGGAGTCCCAGTCTTGATAAAGGTTACTTGGTATGAGTGCAATACATGTAATAACAATGCCAGTCTGATAAAAGTTGAATTTATCTCCGTATTCCATGAGTAAGAAGATATATATAGTCTCAATGAGAGATTGCTTGTGCTCCCTCAAGAAAGCCGAGGTACATATTTGTAAGTATTGCTAAAACAGGAGATCGTTTTGCTTAAACCTGTGATTTCTAAGTAGAGATTCAATCCAGCTGTCAGTGGAATGAGTGAAAAAAAGGTCATTGACACCAGTATTGATGATGTCTGCCTGCGTGCAAACACAAACACAATATGAGGTCAGTGCTTTCTCCAGCCCCACTCATGCAATCTCCCATACAAGTGAGTTCATGTACTTGTGTCTGACGAATACGTGAAAGCTGTAATTTTGGATATCTCAGTTGAGTTCTATGGTGAGTTCCAAAGGCAACAGCTCGAAACATTAAAACTTATCCCCAGCCTCTTTCCCCCCTCCCCGATATTTTTTCTGACCTGCTATTTTTAAGAAAATGTAACAAATTAAAAAATAAAAAAGCGCAAATAAGCCTATTCTCTTCAAATTTGTGCTTCACACAATGCCAGAGGTGTCATGAAAGGAAAATGTCATTGATCGTATGTGACCGTTTGGAATCAGATTTGAGAGATGCATACTCTGTCAGTAACCTCTGCCTGTAAATTCAAATTCTGTATTTGTTACACATGAACACACTATGTTTCCAGATTCTGCCTCTACAGACAAAGGGTAACTTATGGGGCCCACAGGTCAATTGGTATTTTATATTAGACTCCAACTCTACATAACTATTTTCAATAATACATTCACAGGGTCAGCAATCATTTTTTTAAATGTTTTTTATTTTTACAAAGTGAAATAAAGTATGGGAGAGGATAAGGAGAGGCCGCGCTCTTGGTGATGACAGGAAAAGCCTGGAGAAAATCACCATATGCATAAAAAGAGGCAAATATTTACTAGATAAAATCCAGGCAGAGGGGAAATTACTACCTAAAGGCTGCAGCTGGTTGGCTCTACAGATTTAAAGGATCAGCTACCAAGACTGTAATTCTAAGAAAATCTCCTATTAATGGATAAAACTCAACTGCACACTGTTTAGTACAGGCTGGGCAGTGAGAAATGAGATATTCCTTAAGAAAAAGAAAAACTCTGGTTTCCATAATTGCAGGATGCTGAATTTGCTTCACTGGTGTGATACATAACCACATCTTGGTGGCAACTGGTGGCTCCCATCACCAGTTCATTTCATAGGTCACCAACTGGCCATCAGATTGTAATGACTTCTGGCTATTTCTAACTGGGATTTAAATCAGTGACCTGAAGTAAAGACACTCATCCTATTACGAGCCTCCTGAGCCATGTAAATTCCAGTGGAGCAGGGTTTTTTTTAAATTCTTCTTAAGCTTACTTCACACAGATATAAACGCTCACAAAAAATCTGAGATGAAGAAGAGTCGGGCCTTAAACACTGATAGGGAGCCTCATTCCTCTTTTCTTTAGTGAAAACTCTAGAAACCTCTGGTTTGCATTATTCATTCACTAAGCCACCTACGTATGCGATGTGTGTGTGAGAGCAGCTTCAGCAATTTATCAGCTTTAGTGATGGCTGAATACGCAGATTTTATATTCTAAGGCATCTATCAGAAACACCTGGATGCAGATATCAAAAACACTGAGAGTTATTTCATGTGGTGGTTTGTTTCATGCAGACACACTGTACTGAAAAGGTCAGTTTAAAAGCACTGGAATGACTTCTGGGAAATTTCCTTTGCTCTTAAATCATCTACAATTACATCAAATAACAGTCCATAAGGTCTGCACTTCCACTGCCGCAGACAATTAAAAACACAAAATTAAAAAGCAGTGGAACCCAATTTCTCCCATCTTCATTGAAAAACAGAAGCTGAAAGTTCCACTCCAGGAAAAAAGTTTCTGCTAATTCAGAATATGAATTGCAGGGAAACCACAGGATTTGGGGAAAAAAAGAATAAAAAAGCTCTTTTAGACAGCTACACATGTAAAGTTTAGGTCATTATATTTGATCACATAAAATGAACAAATATGTGTGAAAAACTGAAAATAATGGCAATCATATTGATAACTAGCCACAAGCAGAGGCTGCAGAGTCATTATTAACCTACTGATGCTGAGCTTCCAGCCACTATATGATCACCAGACTATCTCTTTTAATCTATTTTAGCTAGAAAATGCCTAGTTACATTGTTTGTTTCCTGCATTTCTTTCTGAAAATTACATAAATATTATATTTATATACCCAGTAAAAATCAAGTTATTACTCTAATAAAGAATTCCAAGAAAAATAAAAATTCTGAAGTTAAAATCGGTGTGAAAAGAGATACTTTCTTTGTTCTATCATCAAGGAAAGAATGTTCTAGTGTCATAACATTTTTAAATATTCAACATTTTAAAACACTCTTGATTTTGAACTATAAATAAATATGAATATCTGAAGAGGGAAATGTCCCTTGAAGTGACCACAGACAATATGGCTTTTTAGAAACAGGAAACATTTTACACCATGAGACTAAACACCCAGCTGGATGACAGATAGCAAATGGACTGTAGATAAATTAGATTCTTAGCCAGGCCTGTGCTGATCTCTGTATATAAAACATTCTATACACACACAAACCCCCCAAACAGAAATGATTTTGGAAGAAAATTATCAGAATTTGCTAGGCAGAGAAGCACTTAGATGTAACTACAGCCCAAACAACACAAACTTCTCAAATTATCTCCAAAATCAGGAACAGAACTACTGAGAGGGGAAAAAGAGTAGCATGAAGCGATGTGATTCATTTGCCTTAGGCAATTCTCTTCCACGGGGAAAAGCTGCCGTTACCTTTTGGTGCCTAGAGGAGGGTACCTACCCTCTTGGAGGGGCACTCTGAGCACAAAGCAGAGAAATGGGATTTATTGATAAACATCTGAAACCCATCGTGCTCACCCCTTCTGGCAGGCAGGACTGATTATTCAAGACTTTCTGCATTAGAGAGGGCTCACACACGACTTTCTTCACTGTCCTCCCCATCACACAGTGCCTGCTGTGCAGCCTGCGAAGACCTTTGCAGAAGAAAAACACCAGCTCGTTCAACCCAGTGCTCCCCAGTGAGCACCTGGCTCTCTGCTCACACAGCCCACAGACCCCCCGAGCCCACACGACTCCTTCACTCCTGGGAAAGGCAGGTGACCTTGCAGAAGGAGGGACAGAGATGGCCAGTCACAGCATGTGAACGCTGGCACACTGATGCCGCAGGATGTCCCCAGCCTGCAGGCTGGTCCTGGCACTGCTACCTACCAGTGTGGTCACCATTCAGGTTATTTCTGTGCATGGGTGCACAGAGCTGATCAGCCGGCAGAAACTGGGTGTTCCTGCAGGATAACATCCTGCTATATGTTATTACACTTCACTGTATTTGGTTTTTGAAAGGTAATGACAAGGATTCTTGGAGTCATAGGATTGTGACTTGCTCCTGTCTGGAAGAGGCACAACCACCTACACTGGTGGCTTAAATTGTGCCGTAGGATGCATTAAAAAGAAAAAAAAATAAAATCGAGATTCCCTTTCTGAACACTCCTGCACTTCCTAGCTTAGGCTAGTTAACATCACCCTCTTCCCTGCTGAGTCACACAGCCCCAGCTGGAACTGTCACGTGGGTTATACCACATCCTGCAGGTCCTGCAGGAGGTTCTTCTTGTACTAAATTATTCCTCAGTTTTCCAGTCATTGGTGAAGAGAATTGTCTCAGCATATACATATAAACAAGCCCTATTGAACAAAGTAGACAAGTTCAGAAGTAGAAGAGAATTATTTTGGAAGGGGAATGCCTGACTAGAAAGTTACTTCTTGTCCCACTATGGGCATAATCCAAAGCAGATTTAAAGCACTGGTGCCTTTTCTGCTGGAGTTCAGTGCACATGGCATCAAATTTCATAAAATATCACTTTGAGTGTTCTCTTTAGAAAAGTATGAAATATTAAAACCAACCAGAAACACCAAGGCATATTTTCACAATTCTAGGTTGCATAGTGGACGATAAGGTGAAGCTAGCTAATTAACATGCGAGCCAATCTTCATTTTCTCATCTCTGCAGTGTGATTTTTGGGTCTCATGGTTTTTAAGTGATTTTTGGGTCTCATGGTGTTTCAGATGAAGTGCAGAATGGAACAAATAGAGCACAAAAGGCCTTTAGCTGTGCAGGAAGGACAAGGTAGTGCTGCAATGGGGATCGCTTCTTGCTCCTCCTGAGCCTGCACAGCCTTTTTCAGGCAAAGACGTTTGCCCCCAGGAGTGGGGGATTAGGATATTTATTCATAATTTATGCCATTTTTAAAAGCTCCTGTCAACTCAAACCCAGCTTCAAGCCAGCATAAGATGACAGGGATAGAACACAAAACTTCATTGCCTTGTGAGGTTTCTCTGGTCTCTCTCCACTGTCGTCTTTGGTTTCAAATCCAAAATGTTCAGTTTGGGTTTGGGTGTGTTTGAGAAATCTGCATCGTTTCATTGATACAACAAGACTTCTATAGCAGAACTAAAAGTTGTCTCTTTTCCTTCTTAATTAAGGGCAACATTATTTTGTTTGCTTTTCATTATAACCTATTTAAGTAGTTCAAACCCCTTTATTTTTGGAATGCAGTTTCTAGGACATACTTATATTCCACTGAACAATAACAAGAAGTATTTGATCAGAGTAAGTAATTTCTGTGATAGCATCAGAGGTAACACATTATCCAATTCAACACTTATTACTATAAATAATATATTAATCCCTCCTTTAATCTGAATGGCTACTTTATTAAAAAATTCTTTGCACAAAGGATGAAATTAAATCTAATCTTTGATATGACATCCAGTAAAATGGACAAGGCCTAAAGCAACTTATATCCTCTTTCATCTCCCACGTTATTATATATGGCAGGAAACCTTAGAGAACTGTTTATCAGCTGTTAATCAAAACTCAACCTACAAGCACGGCCCTCTCAGAATTTTAAACATTTCCTAACACTTATTTGTGTACACATTAAAGGAATTTATATTCCACCTGTGCAGAAGATCTTGTGAGATTCTATCACTATAACTCATACCCATTGGGTATGTTAATTTGTTGAAGAGAAATATTTGGGAACAACTTTGAACTAAAGAAAGTGAGAGGAAAAAGAAACACTCTCAGTGAGACCTCCGAGGTGTTGCACATAAAGATATGCAGGGCTGGAGAGAAATCAAGATCTTGAGCAAAAAGGCAAGAAAATTTCCAAGAGTAGCTACTTGAGGATCAGAGGAAAGGGATGTTTTGAAGTTAAGAGGAATATATTTATTCCTCTACAAAGAATTAAAAAAAAACCCCACCATCCTCAAATTTGATACACTTAGTCATGCTTATGACACATAAAGACAATCTCATTAACATCATTTTCATCACCATATAAAGTTTTATTTTGTCTTGTTTTCTTAGGTTGTTTTCTATGTATCTCTTTTTACATTTGCTACATGTTTGAGATTGAAGGTTCAGGCATTATGTGCCCTGCCTTTACAGAGACAAAGCACTACCAAACACTTGGAACCACAATGACAGAAATGCTAACACAAATATGTGAGATGAGTACCTTGTTCTGCAAGGGCTGAATTAATAGTCCATTAATTTCAATTAGCACAGTTGGCTGTTTTAAGTTCTTAGTGCCTTTAAACCTGAGAAACATTATGAGCATGGATGGCCAGATAAGACTCAGATTAGACAGGACTTAATTAGCACTTTGTTACATTTTCTAGGTTTGACTGTCACATCAGAAAATTTAATAGGAAAAAAGCCAGACTTACTTAAGCAGAAATCAAGAGTTAGAGGTTAAGTCTTTTATTAAAAAAAAAAAAAAGAAAAAGTTTCTGGCAATTTGTTACCTTAATCATACCTAAAACTACCTTGGTCAAGCAGTTTAAGAGGACCAAGACATTTTAGAAGGGTAATTTTAGGGACAGTTACCTAAACTATTATTTAAGTTTGTCCTTTTATAATTCAGAGCATCCACTTTGTATACATCTTCCATGTTTTGGAATCTATTTAGGGTACCTTTGCTGTTTTCAGTTTTATCACATGTGAAAATGAGGGTGACACTGAGGGTCGCACAGACCTTCCAAATAGTTTCATTGCAAGTTTCCTACAGCCAAAGTAGCTTCACTACCTGAAGGAACAGACAGTGATTAACCAGTCCACACTCACGAGTAATCTTTTGTCATCAGGATGAAAGGTTAAAAAAAGGATTTTTTTTTTTTACTATCTAGTTTATAAAATAAATATGTTCAAAATACCACAGTTAGCAAAGGAAAAACTGTGTCATCCTCATTATTCTATACACAAAAGAACGTTAAAGATGCTCTATGTGTATTTAAATCTAAAAAAATGAAGTGTCACAAAACTTGGCTGCATTTTTGCTGATTAATAAGTATAAATGCCTTGTTCGGTGTCAAAAATTAAATAACTTATACTTCCCAGCACAATAAATCAAGAACCTTCTCCAATAAGCAGGTCTTCCAGGAAAGCACAAGATACTCAAACTGAACAACAGGGATTAAAAGTAGAGTCGTCCATTTTTGTCCTGTTCTATCAGGCTGAGACACATTACAAGACACTGAAATCTGTCTCTAGAATATTGGAAGACACGGTGACAGTTCAGCTCACCAGCCACAGACTATCCAGCCAATCCAACAGCCAGTTAGGACACGCTCTGCAGAAGCACGTTGGCATTAAACTCCACGACGCTGAGGGGGTAGAAATAAGCCACTTTTGTCAGAACCACTGTTACAAGCTGCCTCCAAGCAAGCTCTGAACCGGAATTCTTTGTCCCTGTCCTGGAGGTTCAAGATGGCTGGTGACCTTTACCTCTCCAGTGGCACCAGCTTGGCTGGAAAAGTCACCATGGACCTTGCAGGAGCTCCTGTCCTTGGTGGTTTACTCCTCTTTCTCCTGGTACACACCCCAGCTTCAACACAGCATCTCTGCACCTTTAAAGAGGTGTGTGAAGGTTTCAGAAATGCAGCCCTTCCTGGCTGGGTAACGCTGCAAGTAATGCCCTGCTAAAATAGCTTATCAGAGCTACAAATCTGAAGTCCACAGCAGATCTAGACCTTGTTTTTTAACGGGAACACATTCTAACAAAACTATTTTAGCTACCCAGCATATTCTAGCTAACATCCCCCTTCCCCTCCAGATTTTATGTATTTTTAATGAAAGTCTAATTACCATCCAAATACAGTTTGAATGAATGCATGAGGAAAAATAAACATCATTTAAAAAGTCAGAAAATATTCATTAATAATTTTTCTAGCGTGATAAAAGTGTATAAATTAAGAATCTGTGTAAATATATGTTAAACTACTTAAATATATGCAGACGTAATATGTACTTAAGCCTAATGGTTAGCAAAAGGAAATGCTGAATTACAACAGCCAATGGGAATCAGCCCTTATTTAGAAAAATACTTAGGAAGCACAAATGCAAAACAAGATGAAAATCAATTATTTAAATCAAGGTTTCCAACTTGACAATTTAAATCATGATTAAAATTGGCAATTTAAATGACTTTGATCTAAATCTATCCCCTTGATGTGAAACCAGCCCATTTTGTTTGTCATCATTGTTGTTCTCAGAGCCCCTGATGAAAAAATTATTTGTAAATGCGCACATGTGGATATTTCCTTATGAGTACACTTTGCTCTGCAAGTTTATAATTCATTTATGACAAGAAGAGTATTAACTACACTTTGGCATACCAATGGCACAACTCTATTTACCAAGAAATAATATTAAATGGGAATTTAATATTTTAAGTAATAATATTTCCCATTCCTGCAAAATATTCCCATATTTCATAACATTACAGGAAAATTTACAATTAACTGAGTTTCAGATCACCAACAGACCTGCCACAAGCAGAGCCACAAAAGCTTTAGATCTGCCATTTAGCATCCAACATCCTTCAGAGGAGGCTACAAAAAACCATATCTAATCTGTAAGGCCATAGGACACCAGATCCTCTCTTGAGTGCCAGAGTCACTCAGAGCAGCACAAGCACAACTCTCAAATGCTTCCAAAACCCATTTCACCAGCTGGGGATGGCTATAGGCAAAAGGCTCTTTGGACTTGCCTTTTTAACTTGCTTTCCTGAAGAGGTGTCATACACTTGTCTTCATCCATCCATCCATCCATCCATCCATCCATCCATCCATCCACCCACCCAGCCATAACTTTTATAGAAGGAAGCTGAGATCAAAAGACACTACATTTCTACAGGTTTTGCACAGGGAGATGTCCAGGACAAAGAATGGAGGCCCAGACTTCAGCTTAAATGAGCTCGTCAGGGCTGGGTGAGGGTTCCGGGTAGGGCTGGCCAGAGGAATGAAGCTAATGCGCTCCAGGCCCTGCCAGATAGGTAGTAGCAGGAGCTCTCCTAAGATATGGACCTGTAGAAACCACGTTCCATTGGCTGACATGATGATTTGCTGACATCCTTGCCTCACAAGAAATTAAAACCTATCCTTTGTCTCTAACATTGCCTGTGGATACCTAGGTTGTATGCTCTGCCAGAATTAAACCAAGATACATTTTTCTATCTTCACTAGCCTCTAAAAGCCTTCCTCCTACCCCTTTCTCAATTGCTCCCTTAAAACACCAGTTTCTTTTTGCTCACCAGCAGTATTTCTCCTTTAATACCCAGGCTATGCTTTAACAGTACTATTTCTTTTCTAATATTTTCTTGGAGTTCACATCCCCTTGGGTCCCTGCTACTGCAGTAGGTTTTTCTCCTCTTCTTCCCATGCATCCAGACTTTCTGGTTCAATGACCATTTTCATGGCCTATGGGCTAGACCGTGATAACCTGATTCGTGTTCTTGGCAACGAGCCCTTTTCCACAAGCAAGTTTACATGGCGGTCCTTTCCAGCAGCACCACATGCTTATCAACTATCTCGTTGTTCCCGCGCAGCAGTGAAGAGTTGGACACATTCACCTCGTGATCCCAACTTCTTAACTCTTTGCTTGTTATGTTTTGTATTTTCTCTTATCGTGACAAATACTTTGGAAGAGGTCTCTGTTCATGGGTGCAAATTTATATGTGCTCTCTTCCAAATCCCTCATTAATACTTGTCTTCATCTGTGACACCTACAAAAAATGAAAGAGCAGCTAACTCAGGCTGCATCTGTAGTGAGATCAGTGCTGCCAAACCAAATGGCAATATTAGTTTGTTTTCTCCTCAGATCCATGGCTGCTTTTCTGTCCTACATTTAAATTATAAACAATCTAAAGTGGATCTTCTCTTTTTGCCCTGTACTAATAGTGCATCAAGGACATGAGCTGCTGATCTAGGATTAAGGGCACCAACATAACAACAATAATAATGCAATAGAAGAGGAGGAGACACTGTGATTTCATTTCTATCTAAACCTGGAACAATTTGTTAATGGAATTAGGAAGCTTCCTTTATGTAATTATCACTGAGTACGTCAGTCAACGTCTAACTCACGGTGTGTATCTTTCACCGTGATAATACAGTGTTTTAGAACTACATGAAGTACGCCATTAAGATAAGCTGAGCTGGAATTTATGACTCTCCATTTGCAAACAGCTCCAGAGCACTAATATGCATTTTCAATTCAAGATAGGAAAGCGAAGGACTCAGTTTGTAAGGCTTCATGCTAAAAGTGAGGAGAGCTCAATCAGAGAACATTTACACACTTTCTTTCCCCCAAAGTTGATACAAGAGAACAGAACCAAATATTTTTAAAATACTCAGGATTCCTCCTTCTTACTTTTTTAATAAGAGTGTACAGATGTATTCTTACTCTGCTCCTTTACCCCACTTCCTAGAAACCTTCTAAATTTATTAGTTTAAAAAAAAAAAAACAACAACCAAAAAAACCAAACTACAAACAAACATTTAAACCAATCCAAAGGAAAGCAGCCTAATAAGATCTTCCAAATGACGTTGAGTCTTGGACAAAGCTTGCAGGAAGACCAGGAATTAATCTGAAGATGTCTGTTTCCGACTGCTTGTATTATCCACTGTACCTCTTGTGTCCCACAGCTGGAACTATGCAAGTTCTTTCATTTGAAAATAATTGTTTTGTTTTCTTATTTACAGAAAATATGTCCCCTCCTTGAAAATTAAGCCTTAAAACTATAAACAATTGGAGGACACAAGTACTTACATGTAAACAGGAACTACCCCACATAATGATAAATTATTTTGCCTTTCTTGGTGCCGTGAGTAAGTCTGAATCGATGGCATCACAGTCACATCAAATGCCACATTTCTGAATGACAGCAGTCTCTAGCAAAAAGTCTGATGAGGCTGAAGACATCTGAATTTGCTCTCATGAAATAAACCAATCCACTTTCTGGTGTTCAAATCTGGAGAAATGCCCAGACACACCTTCAAACTGCCATTCCCTGTGCCAGTCACTGGGTCCCACCCTGTCCTGTCTAACTCACTGTCATCAGCACAGCAGTCACTTTATGTCTGGCCAATGGACCCTCATTAGCAACCATGCCACTGTGGCAGGAATTATGGCTTCAGCAGTTCCAGGGGCCTGGGAATATTTTCTTCACTTCTTTGAGAGGGACAGACCATGAGGTACATGCAGTCACAAACTTCAAGCGGGCTGCTACAGCAAAGGGTCACTCTGTCCTGTTTTCTCTGAGACATCAAGAATGTGACTATTTGAAAGATGCAGTCCGACTTGAACTGAGTGTGAAGGTTTCGGTGAACTGTGCTGAGATCACAGTCAGATCTTGTCTAGTTTCATAGCAATTTCACTTCTTCAAAACAGTCAACCTGAGCAAGCGCCTTTTAAATTATTCAGTTAGATACCAGCTGTTTTAATTTAGCTTTCAGAAACACAGTCACAGTTTGTACCCAGATTGGTGCTATTTTTGAGTCAGTGTGCAGAGATACCCTCATCTGAGAGCCTTGGTCTAAGCTCAGGATGATAATGTAGCATGGATACATCTTGGATACATCTTAAATTAGATTCTTTTCATTCTACAGGAAATGCAATGTGCCTTTTGCAAAGGAAGGACATAAATGCTTAAACATGAGAAAAACAGGGTCTGGGAAGAAGGTAAGACGTAGTGTTCCGGGTCCACTATTATACTGTCCTTTGGTTCAAATAAAACTCTCTTAGAAGGAAAGATGTAACAGGGGCCATTTGGAGTTTCAGGATGTTCTTTTGCCAAGTAGGAGAGTTAAGCCTTGTTTGCAAGAAACATGGAGGAGCTATGAGAGGGGGAGAAAGGATACTAGGAGTTAGTGTACTGGTAGGAAAAAAAAAGGCATAGGAAGTGACTCAGACTAGCATAATCTGGTCAAAGGTGCTGTATTAGCCATGCTTTGAGTTATGCCTACAGAGAGGATTTAATTCTGTTAGTGTTCTATAGGTTGGTTACTATAGGTTCAGCGAATGCTGCTCCTTGTCTTGCTTTGTTTATGTGCAATGCACAAAACAGAGCAGTTACTGACCAGGAAATTGCTAAGACCTGAATAAGTCATCTTCTGTGCCGTGGCACACCCATCTTGGAGACAACCACACATATTTTACTCATGTAGGTGACAAAAATCCTACCTGATGTTTAGAGCTCATTTGAGGGCCCTGGAGAGGAGAGGTTGAAATGGTGGGAGATGGATAATAATTTTTGAACTCTGGCATATTAAGATGATCACAACATGTGTAGACCCAGGAGGTCTCATTGTAATACCTTGTTAATGTCTTCAAAGCTTTTCAGAGACCTTTATGGAGTTATTCCACATGAAAAAATTAACCCTAATAGGTACATTCAGTAACTAGATCCAACATGCAGAATGAAAGAGCCCTTGGGAGGAGGGTTAAGCTCTAATCTGCTTTTTTTTTTTTCACTTTGTTGTGGAAGCAGATGTGGCAGAGAAGGGGCCGGCCAGCATGAAGCCTCTGCACTCACACGGCTGATCCTCTGTCATGTATGAGGTAAGCGTGCATGTCACAGCAGCTAGCAGGGAGGCCGGGGAGGCCTCTGCCTCCGTACTGTCCTTTCCACTCAGGCAGGTCATTTCTGCTGGAAGCATAACGCAGCACAAAGCACAAAGCTTGCATGTGTGTTCAGCATTGCTGACTCTCAGGGAACCCTACACTGGTGTCGGGAAAGAAAGAAAACACAATACTGTCTATGTATGCAATCACATCACACACTGCTTCACAAGGATGGGAAGGAAATGAAATGATACACAGGGGAGGCAGATCTGATTACTGAAAATTACATATACACTCTTGAGGTGAACAGTCTTCATCTAATTTGCAGGTAAATTAATGATTAACAAAGAAGCATGATCTATTAAAAATAAATTTTAGCGACAGACATATGCAGCCTATTATGCTGATTTTTTTCATTTAAATCTTCTAGTTCAATTCTTTTCTGTATCTCTGTGCACTATGAGATGAACTGATGGGGAAACAGCAGAGTTATAAAAACGAATGTCTTAGCAAAGATGAAGAGACAAAATTGTCACAGTACAAGAACAAACCATATTATCTATACCAAAGTTAAAACAGAAAATAGAAACTTCATTTTTTCACTCAGCACACAAATGAATTCCCTCAGCATTACCACAAGATGTTGCAGAGGCCACAAGCAGGAAGGGAATGCCATGGAGGACAGAATAATTATTTAGTGGAGTGGGATTCACTGGTGACAGTGACCATGTGTGGCTGTAGAAGTCTCTAATATGCTGACTACCAAGGTGAAGGCACAGCAGGTAAGGAGCAATTTTTCTTTGCCTTGTGTGCTGAAGCATGGTTACACTTGCCTGGAGCAGGGCTGGGGCCTCCCAGAGCAGCTGTGGCAGAGGCTCTGGCAATGGTGGCAGGGCAGTAGGAGGGAATGACAGCTACAGCAATCTCGAGTCGGAGATTTCACAATGCTGTGGAAATACACCTCTTCATAGGCATCCACCACTCTGGCCCACATCCAAGAGATCATCCAGCGTTAGGCAATCCTACAGTCAGACACCAGTTGCGATGCCTAAAATCTGCTTTTCTTTTACATTGATCTTCATTAAAAAATCTTTCCAGTAAATTTGCTTTCTTTCACCTTTGCTAAAGGGCTACTATTCTTTCCAAAGCAATTACACTAGAAATTTGGTCTATTACAAAAAAAAAAACAAAAGAGGGGGGAGCATCTTTGGTGATATATCCTTGTGTGGCTTTGTTCTGGGTACTTCCTGTGGTGAGAGACTTGTCTTATTGAAAGCAGCAAGGAACATAGAAATATTTGCCATTTATATATATATATATATATGTGCATATGTTGCTGTTGTGTAGCCTGACTTCCCATAGCTATCTGGAAGCAACAACTTGTGTCACCAAAGAGTCCCCAGAGAAACAATCCGTTTGCCAACGCTGGACTTTATTACAATGGAGAACAAAAACCACATAGGCAGGAAACCATAAAACCCCTCAAGTTAACTGCAGCCAACGGCCAAGGGGCCTGGAGTGGCAGCGGGCACCGGAGCCAGGCACAGGGAGGGATGCAGTCAGTCCCAGGCCTGTTGCTTGCCAGTGGCTGTAGCTGGATGTTGTCGCCTGCCTCATCACCACCCCTGGCCGTTCTCTCCGCTGATTTTGACCAGTGCCCAGACCCAAGAGGAAGTTAATCATTAACCACACCGCCTGGACACAGCAAGGTGCCCCGGCCGGGCGGGTCTGGGCGCACCCCTGCGGTGGGCTGCCTATTCGCCCCCACCGCACCGCCCGGGCGGGGATGCTCCGGGGGACGCGCGAGGCCACCGGCACAGACATCGGTTTTCCAAGTGACCCTGGACAGGAAAGGCGTTGTATGCAAAGGGGATAACTGGGAAAGCTCCCAGGCAATGCGTGGCGTGGAGCTGCTGATGGGGTTTTTTTGCAAGGCAAATACAACCCAGGAATTCACGGGGATAAGGCAGAGCAAACATTAACCTCCTGCGCCGGTGGCTTTGCGAAACAGCCGCTACCACGGCCCTTCTCGTTTGCTGCTCCTTTTTCATGGAAAAATAGTTCGTGGCTCAAAGCCAGCTGTAAATTAACAGCTAAGTGAAACCATTATGTCAGTGGGATGCTTTAATCGGTTTACAAAACACTGCTTGAGGTACGATGCATATTCGTAGGCAGGAAGGGAATGCAGGCGAGTACCAGGGACGTCGGAACCCAGCGGGGTCACCGGCCTCGGCCTCGGCCCCGTCTGGCGGCCAGCGAGGAGGTGGGGACAAGGACCTCCCCCCGAGCCCCTCGGACCCCCACCCGGAGCATCCCCACGGCTGACAGCCGGGCTTTTGCAAACGCTTTGCCTGAGAAGTCTTCATTGAAGTGCCCCGGAGAAA
>VZTA01020740.1:0-11172 GCA_013398855.1 Mohoua ochrocephala
TGTGTGAGAATGTGTGTGTGTGTAATGTCAAAAAAGTGCAATAACATCCAATATCTAATGTTTCAGACAAAGCTGTAAGATTTCCATATCCATTCTTGCCTTTGTTTTGAGTGTTTGGATGCATCCTAAATCGGAGATTATTCTGAGGTTTAATTTTCTTTCCAAATTTTTGAAAGTTGATTCTTATAGTTCAGGATAACATTGACTCTTTAAAAAATATTCAGCCCATCTTATATTCTTGACAGAATATAAGCTTCTCATTTTCAGTAAGTAATACAGCTTAATCCTGTGGTATTGAAATAAGAAAAAAAAAATTGGGTTTTTTTAAGATGTTTTTCAACTTTGATTTCCCATTTTCTGCAGAGACAAGAACATGTGGCAATTTTCCAAACTGTACTGTAGTTAAGGTAAATGGTAGAGAAAACAACTTTCCAGTTTGCTTAGGTAAATATTCATACTGCACAAAATTATTCTGTTTAATCCTACAGTAAAGTAAAAAGCAAGTATGATCTTAGACCACTTAAGCATTCTTTCATTGTGCTAATTTTGCCAATACATACTGATTTCCTTAGGTGTCAAAGGGATCCTTCAGTTTACTGGATTTAGTAGAAATGCATTGCAGAACTGAGCTGCTTGTTTGTTCCTGTATTTAGAAGTGTTATTTGCACTGTATATAATTTCTGAAATTTTTAAATGCCTCCTAATTCTCAAATGGCTTCTTTTTTTTATCGTTTTAGGTGTGAAGAAAATGTATTTATGATATTAACACTTATAGTACAAGATGAAAAAATAAACCCTATCAAAACCAAACAAACTAATCTCATTTTTTTTATATTGTGATCAATTTTGTGACATGAGTCTATGGACTTGGATCAACCGAGAGCAATAGTACTGTGTCTTTGTCTTCCCCAGGAACGGTTACGTGCGATCCCCCTTTCCTGGGAATGGCTGAAAACCTGCCTGCCCACGGGAAGAGGTGAGTGAATTCCTTGGTTTGCTTTGCTTACCTTTACCTATTAAACTGTTTTTATCTAAATCCATGAGTTTTCTCACTTTTACTTTTGCAATTCTTTCCTTCATTGCACTGTAGAGGGGCAGGAATGGGCAAGCGCCTGCGTGGGGCTCAGTTGCCAGCTGGGGCTAAACCATGGCAGCATGGTGAATCTGTACTGCATTTTTCCCTGGTCTCTTAGCATATTGGTCTCAACAGCAGACAAATTCCTGCCATTTCTCAAATAGCTATCAAACTATTTCATAAGAAATATTGATCACAGTAAGAAGTTCAGAGCTTCCCACTCTCTCGAGAGTTCCTTGTGCCTCAGATGTAGGCCCACACATTCATCGTCTCTCATTTGCTGAGTCTCAGTCGGACATTGAAACTGTAATTATCCCATTCATCCTTGGAACATCTTCAGGAGGAGGAGCAGCAATGGTGTGCCTCCCCTGCCTTCCACTGCCCTGCTCAAGCCGTAACCACCAGTGGGGGTAGTGATTGCTGCATCCAGCTTATTCTGGACTTTGGAGGATGGATGGCAACATGGTAGGCAAGGGCTGTCTGGATCAGTGACCCAGATGTCTTGCCAGTATGCAAATACAAGTGAATCATCTTACTTTATAAATAGTGGGCAGCCTAGGGCCCGTTGAGCTCTCCTGCACGTCAGCAGGCTGCATGCCAGGATCTCCCTTGAGGAGAGGCACCTGGCAAGGTCACTCCTTGAAACGGAGAGATTCCTTGCTGCAAGTCATGGTCAGTAAGTGATTGGTAGCACGCTAAACTTTGAAATCATATCCAGGTGATATAAAGAATTGATTGTGCACATATGAGACTTTAGACATAAACTATTAACCAAGTGTGGGGCTAGGACTGGATCCAGCTGTACCTAGGCTCCTCTCTGAGAAGGAGGTTAGAAAGCAAGGGATTCTTTTCTGAACATTGTGACTCAATGGGCTGATCTCCCTGACAGCTTTATCTGACCCTGTCCTCTGTGCAGTAAATACTCAAGTGTACCTTGTTAAACCACTGTCACATTTACCACTGAATTTTGTTGACACTGTTTTGTATCAATAAGGATCAATAAGTTTATGTTGTTGCTTCTGTCTTATGGGTGAAGTACATCATTCATAACAGGGACTAGAAGAACTTGACAACAATTTGTTGTTTGGGAGACTGCTAGTCAGGCTAAAAAGTGCATGAGAAAACATTCTCAGAAAACATTTTACCAGATGATCAGGTTCCAGTGTCCTCTGTATGTTGGTCTTTCTGGCATGGACCACAGTGTCTGGGGACCTCAGTGAAGGGAGGTTAAAAGGCTGAAGGATTGTGAGTGCTCCTAGGCAACAAATGACCCCAGGCCTTCAAGATCAAGGCAGAGGTGGAAAGGCATTTGTTTGTTTACAGAGCTATATATAAAACCAGGAACCACGCTCCTATAATTGACTTTGCCTTAAACAGCATGGTACATGGTTAAGGTTAGAATAAATACTGCTATTAAAAAATGAATACTAATGATAAATAATAAAACGACTATATGTCACAAAATTACGTAAAGCCTGCCACAAAGTTTGCTGCAAGCACTAGTGACTTATTAGAACTGCAGTTTAGCAGCTGCTGATTATGTCATTTATGAACTAGAACAGACTAAGAACAGTAAATTAGAGAATTCACAGTAGGTTGGTGAGAGATCAGTGTGTTTTAACATGTTCCATTAGCGTGATGCTTTGTTCACCACAGTTTATCAGGTGTTGAAACTGGCAGAAATGGCCTTTGAAAGAACAAACTTGACTAGCTGTTGATTTTAATCCATACTGGTGAATGCATTTGTGCTTTGATATAATGTATAAGTTATTAAGTCTGGTTCTTATTATAAATTTTATCTCCAGATTTGAATGCCTCAGATGGATGACCACTCTTACTTCAGATTTTGGGGCTAGACTGACATTTACATGAAATCTAGGTTTGTGTTTACCTTTTGTATTATGCATCCTCATATCTTTCATGTTGTCAGGTACAAACCAGAAGTACATGTAAGTTTCTGAAAAATACTCTGTGAAAATGGTGGTACTTGTAACATGCAAAGGACTCGGGAGATTTAATACCACTTTTGATGAGTGCAAAGCAATGGGACGAATTTAAAATATCAGTGCCTTGTTCTAATTTGCAATTTAAAAACCATTGCCTGAGGTAAATTAAACTTTTAATGGCCCTGTAAATGAAGCTGTGGAAGTCTTCAGGACTTAGACAGGTTCTTCTTTAGACTTTTCTAGCTGGGTATAATAAATTCCAAATGTAACTTGCTTTCTGATATCCCCAAGTGTTTTCTTTCTACACCCTCTAGCAGTTTTCATTTTCTCCTCCTACCCTCGAGTCCTTGAATTGTTCCAACAGTGTAACAATTCTCTCATGGTCTGACACCAACATGACTACTACAACTGCTGCTTGTTTTCACAAAGCCTGCTACTTATTTCTGATTTTTGATATAAGCCCCTCATCTTTTCCACTTTGTGTGGGCAATTTTGGAGATTAAAATCTAAAGAATGAGGAAAGTGGAACTTAAGAACCTTTGGGAAGGTACTTAGTAGAAACCCAAATGTATTACATGAATGAAAGTAGAAAAGGAAAATGTGTTTCACATGCAACCCAGAGCTAGCAGACTTACAAAGATAAAACAATTACTTTGGGAATTATTTGAAATCTTTCAGTTGAGCCCAGCAGTATATCATGTTATGAAACTACCTAGCCAGAAAAAAAAAAAAATTACATTTGGGAAAAATATTTTCCAAAAACAATGGAACAATTGTGGGACAATATATGATTTTTCACTTGAGTCTACAGTCTACAGAGATGACAGACTGATATTTTAATGAAAGCTGCTGTAAGAATTTTCCCCTTGAAAATCTTTTAGATGAGAAATAGTCACAGAGGGCTCTATGCCTCTGTGACATCCTGCTAAATATGAAGTTGTCACAGATTTTGCTCACCTTTCTGTTCTCCATTCTACAGTTTTTTTTCCATCAAAGATGGTGTTACATCTCCTGAGTCATCTTTTCCTGTGTTCTGAAAGTCTGGTCACATGCCTGGGGCAGCTTTCACCACCTTATCAGACAAAGTAGAGCACTGGGAAAGTGTCAGAGCCATTTATAAGTGCTCACTGTCTTGGAAAGGTTAAAGAGACACTGGGGGCTAAAAGCAGGGCTGACAGGAGTGAGACTGTATGGTGCTGAGGATGCCAACATAACCAAAAGACACAAAGTTGATGAAACCCAAGTACCACAGATAGTAAAATTATTTTCTTTCTCATATAAGTAATGATATTGTACAACATTTTATTGCCTTGACTGTATAGCTCTCTTGAGTACTTCAGGGAATTATGAAGACTGCTGTTTACAAATTTCCTTTTTTTTTTCTCATGTAAAATGAACAAAGCTTCTAGTAAATTACAAGTATTCAAGCAATAGAAAGCCTAAAACCATTTTTTTAAAATTACATTGAAGACAGCACAGTATGCTTACATAAAACCAAATTGTTATTAAATCTGTAGGCACCATTCAAATCTCTCCATTAGTCCTGCACAGGAATGTGGTACTGCAACAGCTTCACATTTTGGGTATGCCCGTATGCCACAGTTATTACATAGCTGGAAAGAAAGATGCAGGGGCTTTTTTGATGTTCACTCGTGCTTGACTTCAGTCTGTTCGTATCAGAGCCTATATGAAGTGATCTACTTAGCTTCAATCCTGTAGTAAGATTTTCTTTTTCATAGCTATTAAACCTCAATTTTTTTTTCTTGTATTGTAAGTAAATTTTTGTATTGTAAATTTTGGAACTTTGAAAGTATCTGGCATGCTGGTAATCACTAGGAAGTTTGCATGGTTAATATGTTATACTTTCTTCCTCCTCTTTGACTTGCAGGGTTAGATTTCTATTGGGATCTTCAAAATTCAGTAGCTTTCAGATTTTTTCCGGATTCAGATTAAACCAATCCTTAGCCTTCTCTATTTATGATGTTTCCAGCTGCAGCTCATGGTAGCTTTGGGGTTCCCATACCCATGATAATTTGATACACTGGCATACGTATACCTCCTTTAAATCCAGGCTTACATGTAATTTATTAAAATAATTCATAATTAATTGAGTTTCTAATTTGCCTTTTGGTGAAGCACCCCTGGATGCACAGCATTAAAGGTTCTATTGAAGTGTGGCCTGATTAACTGATTAATAGATTTTGCTTTTTACAGGAACTTCTTACATATATGAGCATAATTATATTCTATCACTTTCAGGGGAAAATGGAGTAATTGAGGCAGAGAAATGCTTTGGTCTTGTTATTTAATTAATTTCATGTTCTATGAAAAGGCCAGATTGACAATTCTGCAGAATCAGGTTATCTTTATTCATAACACTATTCAGCCCTGAACTGCTCAACCCACCTGGTACCCATATCTCCCTTATACAGCCCAGTGTGCTCCAGCCTCAAGCAGAATTAATGTAGAAGGATCAGTTTATTGCAGAATTCTGATTTGTCTTGAATTTAATTATTCAAATTCTTCTTATTTTCTAATTTTTTTTTCTCTCTATCTTCCAAAGTCCTTTCTTGTGGTGTTTGGATAGGATTTCCCTTTCCACAGTATCTCTGGAAACTTCAAGTCTCAAGTCTTGTTAGAATAGTGCTGGGTTTGGAGTGCAGGAGGATACTATTCAACCTTTGCAGTGTATTTAACATAGAAAAGACCACGATGGCTCTACCTTCTTCGTAGGAAAACAGACTAAAAAAATCTCTCCTAATGTGCATTTGCTAAGAAGGTAGACATATTTTTAGAAAATATTTGAAAGTGCATTCACTTGCATATCCGGTGTATGGTTCATTGGAATCTTCCAAAATATATACAGAAATTATCTGAGGATTTCTAGGGATATTTTGTTTATAGCTAGTGCTAACTGGAGTGACAGATGTGTGTCCATATTCCTATAACATTTTCCCCATAAAGAGAATGCTATTTGTAAAGCACCTGCAAGAAAAAAAATTAAGATTAGGTTCCTCTACTTCAGATGAACAAGAAAAAGTATTTCAAGCTGGCATGAAAATTACAGGTGCTTTACAGAAAGAAATGTATCACTTCCTGTACAGTAGCATTTGAAATTAAGAAGAGACAAATGATGAAACAATGTCATTCATTACCATAAGTAATGAAGGCTGACTGAGTTTGACAGGAAAAGCTTCATTGCCTGTACAGCAACAAGCTGATATATAGCAAGCGACTAGTGCCACAAAGCCTGTGAGAAAAGACTACAATTTCTTCTAATGAAAATTGCTTATGTGAACCTGTTCCTTATTTCCTGACGTGAGCTGCAGTGTTGTGCACATTGCTTTATCTCTGGCCTTTGAAAGTATTTAAGAGTAGATATTTCTACATTTTGTGGCATACCTTAGTTGTTTGGGTTTTTTTTTTTTTTTGTATTTAACTCCTCTTCTAACACTGCATTTTGTTGTTGACTCAAAACACTTTCTGAAATTTTATTTCTGTGCCTTTGAGATAATGTTGCTGATGCACGTGGCTTCTTCGCATTCTTTCTTTCTCTGCTAGGACTTTTCAACGGAGATGCATATAAGCAAAGCTGGTGCTTGTATTAAGGTTTCACAGTTTCACTACTGATGGAGATCAATATATCATCCCATCCCAGTTTACAACTTTTCTGTTCTTCAGTGGTTATTTTTGCACAGGTTAGTCTCAGATCCTGAAGGCTGTGTTTATGCTGACTGCAGTTCAAAGTGGATACAGAGACAAGTGTCACTATAGTAACATTTCCTTGCTCTGCGCTCCTTGACTGGGACTTACCTGAAGCACTGTAGGCAGTTAAGAGGTTTTTCATTACAATAAACAGTGCATCTCTTAGGCCAGGGGGTATTCACAGCCTAAAACATTTACCTTGGAAAATAACCTTTCTTTCTTCTCTACTGATTGAAGTTCTTGCTGACTAACTGCTATAGTGAATTAATCTCTACTACACGGTGCAAAATAACTCTTACCAAGAAAACAAGCCTGAGTCCTCTGTTTCCTTGAGTGAAAGATGTGGAGTTAAATGAGCAAGCAGCAAAGTTTTAACCCTAAATTGTGTTCACTTCTAAAATGGTGACTTTCAACCATGACACTTTAGCCCTGGAAATGCCTTTGTAGCAGAAAATTGTGAGAGGGGATCCTTCAGCTGTTACTGTGATTCACTGCTGCCCTAAACCCTTCATGTATTTGCAATGTCAGGACTCATACTCCTTCACCTCTCCTGTGTATCACAAACAGTAGTAATTCTTATCTGCAGCTCTCTACTGTTGCAACATATCATTTTGATCTTAGCTTGAGCAAGTTTCTAAAGTAACTTTCTTATGCTCCTGAGGCAGCTTTGTCAGAACACCTCAGTCCTAATCTTCTGCGATGCCTCGATCTGGGTCTCTCTTGCACAGAAATGCATAGGCATCGAAAAATTCTGTGGTGCTTTCGAAGTATGCAAAAGTGTGAAAGAAAATAGGAACATTCTAAGGAATTTTAACAAACTTTATTCCTGCCTTTACATTCCTTTTGTTGCTGTTGCTGCTGGTGAGCGCTATGTCAAATCAACTCTTTTTCTTCGTAATGTCTACCTCCGGTTGTATGGTTCTGGATGGAGAGCTGACACTTTTTTGGAGTCAGCATTGTCAAACTGGCACATCAGCCTCATCATTTTAAGCAATTTTGAAATATGAAGTGAGATGGTAAGTGATGTTACAAAAAGAAAAGCCCAAGTACTTTGAATCTAAAATGTTCTCTCACACTCTCTTTTTTCACCCTCAAGAAGATTAAATTAGTTCAGTACAACTCTGGTTATAATGATCTGATTCCTGATGCTAGTGTGATTAAACTGGGTGCATTAAAGTAAGCAATGATAAATTAAAAGCACAGTAGAAGTCTTAGTAGGCGTGAGCAGATGGAAATAAAATATGCCTATTATTCGGTGCTATAAATGGACTTTTTTATTATAAATTGAAGAGATAACAACTTGTTGTGTGGTACAGTGCCACATTAGAGAGAAGTTCAGTACAAGTGTCTGTAGTAAAGCCTTTTCTTAGCTCATTAAGGACAAACACAAGTTTCCAAGGTGCCTCAGTAGCATTTCTTTGCATGTGCAACACTAGATGCAAACGATGACCTTTCTGTTAAACACTCAAATTTTCATAATACTTTTAGAAAGTGCCCTGTAAATTCTTTTCTTCAAAGTCGTTTCATAGTGTAGCACATTCCTTTTTCTACCCAGCACTTTCCAGACCGAATAACACAGTCGGTACTGTTTTGAAATCCATACAAAATGACAGAAATCTGAAGGTGAAAAGTGATTACTTAAAACCCAAAGCATCTAAGAAAAATCCGTGTCTTTCGGTTTAATAGTTCCACATGACCAACACGT
Source organism: Mohoua ochrocephala (assembly GCA_013398855.1). Classification (NCBI taxonomy): domain Eukaryota; kingdom Metazoa; phylum Chordata; class Aves; order Passeriformes; family Acanthizidae; genus Mohoua; species Mohoua ochrocephala. Next base: position 8,432 of record VZTA01020740.1, read on the forward strand.
ATGATGGGTTGCCCCATACAGAATATATGGATGCAATCGGCTTTTATGAGAACTTGTTTTTTGTTCCAAAATAATATTCACTATTATCCTGCTTCATTAGTAGAGTCTCTTGTGAAATTTCCATTGCTTCTCAGTAGGAAGAGAAAAATGGACTGTGTGAGTTGGGTTGGTTTTTGATAACAGAAAACCTCATTTAATCCTAGTGAGCCAAAACTTTCTGATTCCTGTAAAATTTCAAGAGCCTCTTACATACTATTCCAGTTATGAACAAACTCTTAAAGAAACGTTTGAGGTGGCTTTTTACGGGATTGCTGTGTTGAGAGCTACATTCAAAACCCTACATTCAAAAAAGCTATTACAAAATCTCTCCTTTCCTGGGACCTAAGTATTTCAGAGCATTTGGATCTCTAGAAGGAAGTCTAAGCTGTAGTTTTCACTTCTACCACATATATCTTTGTTGACCTTAAATGAAGTGGTAGTCTTAAGGAGTGTAAAACCCAAAAAATTCTGTCATTACAATTATGAACAAGAATGAGAAAATTAGTCTCGGTTCTTGTCTCTGTAACCTAGAGCTCAACATTTATACAAATGAGAGAATTTTGCTTCTGAAACTAAGATTTGACCAATACAGCCAGAGGATCAGTGAAAAAAAGGATCATATAACTTCTACTCTAATTAGCCTGCAATACAGCAATGAACCAACCTAGATAATTAACTGAACAAAGAATAACCATGTCAGCTCTGGGTGCTGACAGCTGGTGCTCTGTGTTTGCCAACATGCCCTGTTGTGTTAAATTTAGTTACGCTGAAATATCCTGCATGTATTGCATTTGAATTAAAATATTTTGTTTTTCTGTATAGCAACACTGTTCTTCATGCAGCTCAGCAACCTGTGGACTGAAGGTTACAGGGACAGAGAACTCACTAAGTCAGAGACTATGATCTAATAACTTTTTTCTACTTTACGCCTCTGACCCTCATTTTCAAAATTATTCACATGCAGGTGACTGCCAAATTCTTGCTGTCTGCTTTATACAACATTTACACTGATCCTAAACTGCACAGGATCTGAAGCAGCCACCTTATGAGCTCATATATCACATTTATAAGCATCTCTAGAGACAGGTAGTGCAGGGATACAGATAACGCAGAAAGATATTCCATAGACTGCAAAGTTTAAGGGCTTGTAGTCTTGAATTACAAGTGGAAAATAAGGTATGTTCTGGCTCTTGCACATGTTTTGCTTTTGCCAGCCCAATTTCACTGAAGCATAATTTACTTGCATCTTTACTGAATGCTGACAAAATGAATCTATGAGTTAATCCTGAGAAAGTATGCAAAATTGGTAAGTGTCCTGCTTTAGAGTCACTAACGCTGGAATTAGCTTTTCTAGTTGGTCTAAGGAAGACTGAGCTTGTTAATCCCTACATTCAAGATATGTTGTAGATTTTATGTATCATTTCCATTTTATTCTAGCACCAGAGGTAACATAATGAGAGGACAAGGCTTAGAGTGATCTTTATGCTTAGTTTGTCTTTCAGTCAAGTAAATTAGATCACTGTGTCCAGTGTGTGCCTTTTATAAATCTGAAATGAATACATTTCTGCCACTCTCCAAGATTAGACTAATATAAATGAAAACCTCAAAGTATCTTATTCATTTTTTCCCCATTAAATCTATAGATTTATTTTTAATAAAAGAATTATACTGGCTGCAAGGTGAGTGAATTTGAAGAAGTGAATCAAATTCAAAGCAAACCCAATATTTAGTAAATATTCAATACATTTGCAATAATTTGGAGTAGACTCCCAATAAAAAAATGCTAAGGCTTACTCTGTCTTAGGGATTTTTTGGAATCCAAAGGCAGCACAGTACATGAAGAGATTTAAGTGCCTCTGTACAAACTAACACTAAACCCCAACTTTAAGCAAAATGCTCATAACCCTATGATCCTATTCAGCCGCCCCTTTTCCTCGTGCCCCAGAGCTCAGGAATTTGCAAGAAAATGTTACTCTACTTCTGGTGTACAGTTAAGAAACGTTTATACCTAGATACAAGCTAATCTTTCCAGTTGTAGTTGGAGATGATCTCTTACCTTTTTTAGTATAACAGTAATTGTAACAATTGTTAAACAAAAAGATGAAAATTCAGTTATCCTAATCGAGCTAAAATCTGTCTCCTAGAAGACAATCACTAGGCTCCAGATTTGAAGACGCTTCTTGAACTTAGCAGAAAGTGTTTGCTGGCTCTGAGTCAAATGGCATGGCTTTTCTTGTCTACATTCTTAAACTGTCTTGTTGTTCCCAAAATGATGTTTCTGCTATGCAAAGTGACAACTGGGAACAGCTCTTAACACATTCTCTGAGTGGGGTTTGATCTATGCCAGCAAGGTCAAACATTTCTTGGGAATAATCAGGGGAGAGCATTTGCTAACAGATAAGTAGATGTGACCGTTCTAGATTCAGGTGTGAGCTACGGAACTTGTGAGCCCGGAGCCTTTCTTTGCATGCTCAGAAGCGTAACTTGAAGGACAATGGACCTTTGAAACTGAGCACAGCCAGAGGCTGCTGATGTACACAAGGTTAGGAACACACATATGAATGATTTTCACTGATATAGGCCTAGCAGTTTATAAAATGTCCAGCCAATGCCATTTCCTCGTAAGTTTAGAAGTTATAATTATAATAGCAGAGTCCTTAAATGTTTTTTAATATTTGCTAGTAGATGTGTGCATGCCTTTG
>VZTA01020743.1:0-11508 GCA_013398855.1 Mohoua ochrocephala
CCCCCAAAAAAATCAACAAAAAATCCCAGTTCCTTGTATTCTTACAATTATTACAATTATGATTAATATGCACACAGACAATAAATGTCTTTTTTTGCTCCAACAAACCAAATTCCTGGAAAAACTTAAATGAGAGGCCAGAGAAAGACAAATGGCTCTGATTTTCTGTAGGTGGCAGGAGCCTGTGTTTGTATCAAATAGTTCTGGAAAGAGTCGAGTCAGTCGGACAGTCCAGAGGAGAAAAATCAAAGTGTTTGTGTGTCTCAGAAGCACAAAGAGAGAACAAATCGATCGTTCAGGGAGGAAGCAGCAGCAGAATCTGCCTGCAGGGAGGCACAACTGCCTCACACCACGCGTGACAAAGAGCAGAGCTAACAATGGACTGAGCTGGTGGAAGGGAAACTCCCCAGGTCTCAGGAAATACTGAATTGACAGGATTTCCAAAATCCCTGAAGACTTCCACCTACGAAATCTCGCTCTGGGATTACTTACCTGTCTTTTTTCAGAGTCTGGGAGGAGTTTACAGCCAAAAATTTATGTGTCAGTCCAGCAAGAGGTGAAGCAACTCAGAATTGACAGCCCCGCTGTCTGCAGGAACAGGCAGTAGCCAGAGCAGTTCTGACACCAGCAGAGATTTCAAAACCATTCCTTATCAATTCCTGACTTGTCTTTTGAAGTCTGGAAAAGCTTTCCTCCCAGAACTGTCAAAATTAATTCTCAGATTATCATCTTACTATCGCTTGGGATAACGCACGATACTTAAAACCATCTGAAGAAGAAATGTTTTTCAGCACTTCAAGAAATCCCTCAGAAGCGTGCTGATGCTTCCTCAGAACAATAGAGGCTCACCGTCAGCAACCACGAACACAGGAAAACACAGTCAAACAAGAAAAAGTTAATTAAGCAGTGACATAAAGCAAAGGTCCTGATGTCAATTCTAGTTTTCCCCAGAATGTTTCCCAGGAAAAGCCAGAAGGAAACAAGAATTCTTCACTTTTAGCACTTAGCTGTAATTCTCAAGAATTTTCCACATCATCGTCCAGACTCTTCCATTATTCTTCCTGCTGATTATCACCACGAAAAGATGATTTTTAACTGTAAACACTCCCAGATGAACCATCCGTGCAGAAAACCACGGCAGCAGGGCCTGGAGTCATTGTTCCACGTGCTGGAAGCAGTCTCAGAGGTGATAAATTTTATTACTTCCACTTCCTTTGCTCTGGGTCCGGCAGGGGCTGTTCAGGTCTCCTATTTGTACCCCAGGATCAGGGGAGCTGTGTCCCCCAGCAAGGGATGTCAGGAAAATGCCCACTCTGCAGCAGGTTAGGAGGAAAGGAGATGGGGGAGCGAACACAGCAAGGTGAAAACGCATCCACGTATTTAATTTTTCCTCCCCTTAACTCCCCAACAATAAGAAACAAAGATGTAATTCCTCATCTGAATCCTGAGGGATTTTTAACCCCCCTTCTTTTCCCTCACACATTTATTTTTAACACGTGTTTTCACCTTAGAGCCATGCTTTGAATACTCGTGTGCATGGGTATGTTTAAATCATGACTCTGCCTCAAAACAGCCAGGATATGGTGAAAAAGAGAATTCTCCTCCCTGCCTGCAGTGCTTCTGCCTGGATTCAAAGAGTCATGATCCCCCCGATGACCTGGATCACGGGGCTCTCACTTGTAAAGTGTGAAGTCCAATCCCACCCTTTGCAACCTGCCCACAAACTCAGCACTCAGTTCTCAGTGACTGCAATCAAGCATCAAACATTTCACTTCTCATCTACCAGAACCGTGAGGGGCTGATGTGGATGTGTCAACAAGGCATTTGCTGCCCCATGGCTTCTCTGTGAGCCTGTAAAAAATTGGTGAGGCTGCTGTTTACATTTCCAGCTGATGATTTTGGACAGACACATCCCGTTCAAGCTTCCTCACGGATCTTCCCAGGGATTTTTTGGAGGTATCTAATTGCTGATTAGAGCTGGAGGTGATGAAAGCACTGAAAGATGAACCTCCCCAGTACCCCATCTCAACAGCAAAGTGGAAAGCAAATAATGCCAGTTTGCTTTACTCTGCTGCTTTTCCTCATCTCCTCTCTCTACAGATGTCCACTTCCCTTCCCTTTCCCTGGAGTTCCTTTGTTGTTCCAGGACCATTGTCCTGAAGGCCTTCCCAAAGGTCACCCTGCCAAGGCTCCTTCACCTCTGCGTGCAGCACAATTAAATCCTACAATTAAATCCCATCTGGGGACTCTTTAAGGCTTCGTTAACCCCTCACTGGCAAAAGCTGCACAGAAATGCGACGCGATAAAGCACCAACAACCCAACTCTCCCCCATCCAATCTCCCTGTGGGCATCCTGGTGGGTTAGAATCCACAGTGGTTGTGGTTTGGAATCCAAGCCAGCTGAAAGTCAACCCCAGAGGAGCTCAGACCTTTTTTTCTGAGCAGTTCATCCCCTGCCTCCGAGCCCAGTGAGGATGAGCCGAGAGACAGCGTGGCCCTGACGCACACCAAGAGATTAATGCTCCCTCAGCGCCAGGGGGATGAGCTTTTATTGATGTCCCAGACCCCTCACGAGCCTTTCCTGACACTCACTTATCCAAAAGGCAGCGCCTGGAGTACAATTTCCTCCTTCTTCTGTTCACCCCTACAAACTGTCCCACTGCCAGGGGCAGCAGGATGCTCCCTCGCAGGGCTGGCAGCTCTTTGAGGAGGCAGCGAGAGGTGAAACTTTCAGAGACTCTGAGCTAAATGTCAGATCCACAGGAACAGAGGGGAAAGGGAGTGTTCAGAAGGTACTTCTACATCTTTTTTTCCTTTTTTTTTTCAGTGAAACATCACTGAGAAAATACTCCTCTGTGTAAAAAGTCAAATATCAGCCAGGTTTTCATTTGAGAGAAACCCTGCACATGCTTTCGTGCTTTTGTCTGTTTTCCCTTTTTCGTGACTATTCGCAGGGGAGCCTTTAAAGTTATTTCTTCAAAAGCTTTCCTCCAGGGTCGAATTTCTGTGCAAACTCGGAGGAAATGGGCTAAAACCTGTGCAGATCCGTCATTTCCAGGATGGAATCCGTGCTGTCTCCGGGCACCGTGCCAGATTTTCCTTCACTGGCTCTCCCATCCCTGCTTGCTGCTTCAACCCAGACACCTCCTGATCCCACCAGCTTATCAGGGGAACAAATTTTGTGGAGAAGAAAGAATTTAGGGCAAACACAGCTCTGTGCACATGGGCTGGCCCTTCACTTACGCCAAACTGACCCCCCAAAAATGAGGAAAGGCTTTCACACACAGGTTCCTCATTGCAAGCCTTCCCCAAGACCAAGTGCACGTCGAGGTTACAGCATTAAATGTCTTCCAGTTCTGCAGGTTTCAGAGATATTCTTTGTTTGACTCAAAGCAGCAGCAGCAAACAACATTTCTGGGTTTGTTGATATTGCTGACAGCTCATTGTTTCCTTTTGCTACCAGCACTTTGGTTTGTTTGCTTTAAAAACCGAACAGACCTGGGCTGTTTCTTCTCCTAAACTTGAAATAAAGTCTTCAGCCACTCTTCTTTTTGGATTTGTCTCCTCTTTGAAGCTGGTAGTGACAGAGGTTAATAATAGTAATATTTATATCTATATCTATATCTATATCTATATCTATATCTATATCTATATCTATATTTATATCTATTTTTATTTTTATTTATTTCTATTTGTATTTATAGTTATATCTGTATTTATAGTTATATTTGTAGTTATAGTTATTTATATTTGTATTTGTAATAATATTTATATTTATACTGTTTAATTTTTATTTTTATATATATTTATATTCATAATTATTTATATTNGTTTTGTTTCTTTTCTTTCCACTCCCTCTGTTTTCCCAGCATTCTTCCTTCCTCTCATGTCTTCATGGTCATCGTGACAAGGCAGATGGAGAAAGAAAGAAATTAGGTTCATGGAAAAAGAAAAGGAGAAGCAGAAAGCTCCTTCTTTGCATCCAAAAGTGGCCCAAAATGACCAGTTTTAAGGACACAAACAGGACTTCAGGTAAGCTGTGGTCATCATCTCTGGACCTTCAGCAATCCTGAGGTAACCCTGGGACAGGACAAGGCTTACAAAAACCAGTCTTAGTTTGTAAATGTTCTGGATTTAGAGCCATAGCTGCAAAGTGGAAGGATGACACGAGCGCCAGGAGAGGGGCTGAGGGAGCTGGGGAAGGGTTTGGAGCCCCAGGAGGGGCTGAGGGAGCTGGGAAGGGTTTGGAGCCCCAGGAGGGGCTGAGGGAGCTGGGAAGGGTTTGGAGCCCCAGGAGAGGCTGAGGGAGCTGGGAAAGGGGCTCAGCCTGGAGCAAAGGAGGCTCAGGGGGGACCTTGTGGCTCTGCACAAGTCCCTGACAGGAGGGGGCAGCTGGGGGGGGTCGGGCTCTGCTCCCAGGGAACAGGGACAGGAGGAGAGGGAACGGCCTCAGGCTGGGCCAGGTTGGACAGCAGCAGGAATTTCCCCATGGAAAGGGTGCTCAGGCCTTGGAACTGCCCAGGGAGGTTTGGAGTGCCCATCCCTGGAGGTGCCCAAGGCATTCCTGGACGTGGCACTCAGAGCTCTGGGCTGGGGACAAGGTGAGAACTGGGCACAGCCTGGACTCGCTGACCGCGGAAGTCTCTTCCAATTTCCATGATTTTATGTGGAGAAAAGTACTTTGGGGACGTATCATCCTTCATTACTGAGCACTTCCTGAACTCTCAGAGCACAGAGCAGCGTGAAATAAATCTCCAGCGTCACCACAGCCACTGCAGCCCTTGGCTCACCTCTAACAGCACAAGGGCTCCTGCTCTGGAGTGACGTGCACAGTAAGAGTTTGTTTGTGCATGAACAAAATGCCCTTGGTTACTCTCATTTACAGGGGTGCTAACATTACATTACCCCTTCAATTCAAGCACCCCTTTACAACACAAAATGTGGATACAGAACTGGTGCAGCAGGCAGAGAGCAGCGGGATCGGGCCTCACGTGGAGGCAGAAGAGCTGAAGAACATTGGATTTCACTCCCCATGCCCCATGATGTACATTAAATGTAATAATCTTCACGTGCATACCTGTGAGCAATGGACAAATAATTAATTTTCTAGCTTTTTTTTCCCTCCCCATGATCATTTTTTACTTTGTTTCAGTTTACCACATATAACAAACGAATTTCTAGGCCAAGCTCAGGTTTGTTAACTTAAATTCTTGCACTTCAGAGCACTCTATTTTCAGAATGCTTTCCACTACTAAAATTCTGCTAAACTTTGCCTCAAAACAAATTCCTGTGAGGACAATAACATGAATGTCAGTTGCATGAACAGAGAAATAACAAAATAACTTCGGATAAATGCACAGACTGGTGTAAAGGAAGGGGAGGAAAGGAATTTTGAGTTCCAGTAATCCTTTTCTGAGCTCAGCTAAAGCTACTCTAGAAAAGTTTTCACCTTGAACCCCCTCCCAGTTCCACCCCAGAATAAGTGCACACATGAGACCAACTATTGTTGAAGCAAAAATAACAAACAATACATGCAGCAGCAGATGAAAACAAATGGATAAAGTGTCTGAAAAGGCACTTAATCTTCCACTGAAAGCCCTTCTGTCTCCTTGAATCCATCTTGAAATTACTAAGGACCCTTTTTATCGCTCATAAATATTTATTTTTTACATGGGTTTTATAGCCAGGGCAGCATGGTTTTTAAGCAGACTGTTAAAGCCAGGGCAGCGCAATGAATTCCACAAACACCACACAACACAGCATCAGGACGCTGCAACAGCTTCTGCTGCTGTTTATTACAGTTTTTGAGAGTATAAGGCAGTTGCCAGTGTACTTTTCTTGCCTCACTCCCTTGGTTAAAATGTGAGAGGTTTATTAAATATATTAAATATATTTACTGCCACAATATATTTATTCTGAGGTGTTAAAAAATGTTCAAGCTATTTCCAGGCTGCCCACCTCATTCCTTCCTCCACTTCCATTCCCAGTGGGATCCCTAAAGGATGATCACAACCCTTTTTAGTGTCTTGCACCACCATCTCATTTATTCAGTGCCTGAACCTCACGTTAGGGGAGCAGTGCAACACCAGAGTGACCCACACAGCCCTGGAAGCTTCCTAAAGTCACACAGAGCCAGGGCTGGCCAGGTCCAGGAGGGGCACGAATCCCACTGTGCCAGAGTCTGGATCAGGCACCCTCCAGAGCTTCCTCCCAACCAACCCTTCCAAGAGTTTCCTCTCGCGCTGTGCAGAGCACAGAAAGCAAAGCAGGTGCCACCCTTCCATTTCTGCCTGGAAAAGCTGGGATTGGGAGATTAGGGAGCAATATCCCAGTTCAGACAGCATCTGCAATCCACCGGGAGGTGGAGGACAGGGAATGAGCAGGCTTTTCTGCCTCCAGCAGGTGCTGGATGTGTGGGAACGTGCAGTTGAATGGTTACACAGAACCTTTGTCCCTCAGCACTCTGCTTCCTCCCCTATTCCAGACCCAAGGAGCTTTGAAACAGCAACATTCCTTTTTTTTTTCTCCTCCTTGCTTATGGCTAATATATATTCAGCCCTCACGATACAATAGAGTCCTTTGAAGGACTAGAAAGCTGTTTCTTATCTCCACTGGTTTATCTTTACTACGCAGTTTCTCTGACAGCAGTGTTTTATCCCGTTCCAGAATAAATCACCCGCTGCAAGCATAAAGAAACACTGAACATATTTATGAAACAGAATAAATGTCCCTGTTTGTCAGGAGGAGAGAGCCTGCCACAATCTGCAAGACAAAAATCAGGCAATTTCAGTCACAGAAGCCAAGCTCTTAAGTGTTTTCTGAAGATGACTATTTTGAGATTTCTAGGGAAATTTTACCACATCACGGACCTCTAAAAGTGGAATATCTATTAATAGTCTCAGGAACTTGGAGATAACTTTTCCATGTGAACGTGCTTGACCTGTGGCTGAAAAACTGACCACCCAAATGGGCAGGTAGGACATTCACCTGCACTTAAAGAGAACCCCAAGGCAGCTGCCATGGTGAAACTACAATGGGAATTTTATATGTCCATCCCAGAGCTTCCTTTCTCAGAACCCAGCACTGTCCAAAACCCACCAGACCATCCAAAAAAAAACCCAAACAAACAAAAAAATCATTGGAGATTGATTAGCACAGATACCATAATATCCATCATACCTCTATTAATTGACTTCTATTAAAGGCAGTGACAGGAAAATTGGCTGTATTAAATACTCCACGTTTAGATAGCAATGCCATGGATCCATTGATAACCAAGCAACCCCCTAAGGACAGAAATAACACCCAGCAGATGAAAAACCAACTACAGCACAGAGGTTGTCCAAAGTCAAAGGCAAATGTGGTGTCAGAATCCAAACCTCAATCCAGAACTCCTGATCATGGAGTATCAAACTTAACCTCACTCATTTTCCTGCAGCCCTGACCTGAGGGAAAGGGGATGTGGATGGACCCAGTCTCCATGGAAAAGCATTTATAAATTCATTTATAAATTCATTTATAGAAGCATTTATAAATGCACAAATGTGGCTGGGACCCTCCTGCCTCCTCCTCCAGCTACTTGAATGCTTAGGATGTTCTTAAGATGCTCTTTTGCACCCCAGCTTTTGCTCTGCAGATGTTTAATTTGAGACTGAGGACTCAGGTCTCAATTTTCCAGTCCCAGAAGGGCAGCTTGGGATCTTTATAGGTTCACAGCTTCACCTGTTTCTCCCATTTATTGCGCTCAATGGATTTCAGTCCACCAAGGACCACAAGCCACCCACTCACCCCCTGCCCCGGCGGGATGGGGAGAGCTGGGAAAAGGTAAAACCTGTGGGCTGAGAGAAGAACAGCTCCATAACTGAAATAAAGTAAATATTGTAATAATTAGGAAAAGAGAGACAAGCAGAAGAGAGGGATAAATCCAATTCAATAGGCAGCTTTTCAGCCAGAAAACAGAGATTGCTGAGTGAGTTTAATGACATTAAGTGGTCATCCAAAACGTCCAGTTATCCACAATAACTGAGGAGTTGATGTGCACTGGAAGCAGCGAGTCATGGATATCATTAAAGCCATAAAGATTACAGCTATTTCAAACACATGCTGGCAACAGGAGATTGCTTGCATCCAAAAGAACCGTGGAAGAAAACTGGTAAGAAAGCCCAGAAAAACAACCCCAGCACAAATTTCAGTTGTCTATCACATACATTTCACACACAAGGCATCAAAAAGCACTTCCAAAGATCTCCTCATCAGCACGGGTGGATTAGTTTATTATTATTATTATCAAGACGAATCTGCAAATGAAATCAAAAATCTACTCTAATAATTGCTTGCAGTGCTCTGAAGTGTAATACACAGCATTAAAAACAAGGAGAGTGGGCATGCAGACACTTCATGAACATTTAAACAAAGTTTTAAAAGCACTGACAAACACTTGTACTATTATTAGCCCGTTGCTCAGTTTTCCCAAATAAAAAGTAATGGTGGTGTAAATCAAGAGGGCTCCATGTCACAAACCATAATCCATTTGCTTTGTTTGAAATTCCATCAGAGCTTGTTTGAAAGAGCATCTCTTGAGAATCCTCCAGAAAAAGTACTCCGGGTTGGAAGTTTTTAACAGGAAGCTTGAAAAGCCTGCTAAATTTGTACGAGTACTTTGTGAAATTCTTATTTATGTGCCTCTGGGAACTTGCTGGCAGACACATGTTGTGACAACTTTTGTAGCTTTACCTGGCAACAAAAATTACGATTTCAAAATAAATACAGAGCTCTGTCCGTGAGACAATAGAGGCACAACCCTCAAGCTCCTTCTGGTGACAACTGCAGCTCTTTCAGGTGTGGGGACCAGCAGAGTGTCCTGGGGACAGGGAGGCCAGTGGGATCCTGGGGACATCAGGAAGAGCATTCCCAGCAGGACAGGGAGAGATTCTGCCCCTCTGCCCAGCCCTGGGGCACCTCTGGAGTGATCCTGCCCCTCTGCCCAGCCCTGGGGCACCTCTGGGGTGATTCTGCCCCTCTGCCCAGCCCTGGGGCACCTCTGGAGTGATCCTGCCCCTCTGCCCAGCACTGGAGCATCCCTGGAGTGCCGTGTCCAGCTCTGGATCCTCAGCACAGCAGGGCCAGGGAGCTCCTGGAGCGGGGCCGGCGGAGGCTGCGGGGCTGAGGAAGGGCCCGGAGCATCTCCGTGCCCAGGAAAGGCTGAGGGAGCTGGGGCTGCTCAGCCTCGAGAGGAGCCCCAGCCGAGAGGGGCCCTCGGGCCTGGGGGTCCCTGGCTGTCCCTGTGTGCAGGGAGGGCTCCGAGCCCGGGCTCCGCTGTGGGGGCCCAGCAATGGCCCCAGAGCAATGAGCAGAGACTGAGCCCAGCAATTCCCCCTGGGCAGGAGGCAGAACCTCAGCCCTGGGCAGTGCCCAGCCCTGAGCAGAGACCAGAGAGGCTGTGGAGTCTCCTCCCTGGGGATATTCCAGAGCTGTGTGGACACACTGCTGTACCCTGTGCTCTGGGATGGCCCTGCTGGAGCAGGGAGGTGGCACCAGCTGAGCCACCGTGGTGCCTTCCAGCCCAACCCGTTCTGGGATTCTGTGATTTACTCTGGTCCTTTCTATAGAAATGCAAATTCCAGTTCTACCTTCAGCAGCACAAAGCCCCTGACATGCTAAAGGAGGTTAAATCCAGTTTGGTACAAGCCTGTTTGCTGGGAGACAGGAACATCTCACAGCAACCTTTCAGCACGGGTTTAAGGCCTCCAGTCCATCACTGATAGTCCTTGCAGAAAACACTCTCTGGATGGAAGAGGTCCAAAGGAGGATAAACACACGGAGCAGTTGCAAATCGGTGTTATATGAAAAGGCATAAACATCCCAGATTTACAGCGTTCTTCCAAAGGAGCCTACCTAAAACCTGCCTGCAAAAAGGTCAAACAACAGCCAAGGAGACTGAGCAGGAAACTGCTGCAGAAGTGAAGATAAACACCGTGGAGTGGGCAGTGGGTGAGCACGACCTGGGAGCACAGAAGGTGTTCCTCAAATCCCTGTGTAACAGGCACGAGCAAGAAAGGATTGTCATCTCTTGCAGAAATTTCCAGTGCAAAGCCTCTCAGCACAGAATCCCAGCCTGGGTCAGGCTGGACCCTGGACAGGGGCTCATCTGATGCCTCCTCCCTGCTCCAGCACATGGATGGGATCGTGTCCAGCTCTGCAATATCCCCTCTGAGGGACACTCCAGCCCCTCTCTGGACAATCTGTTCAGTGCTCGGTCACTGCCCAGGGAAGAAGTTCTGCCTCCAGTTCCTGCTTGTTGCCTCTTTTCCTACTTCTCGGCACTACTGAGCAGAGCCTGGTCCCTGCTCTGACACCCAGAGACAAGACCCAAGCAAACATCTGTTTAGAAATTGGGTTTATCATCATCGCAATGGGACAGGGAACAATTCAAGAGCAGAAAAATCGCCTTAGTAACACCAAAAAAAGTAGTTAATGGCTATAAATGCTTCTTTGCTGACAGAGCTGAGCTTTTTGGCAATGGATATTATCCTCTTAGACCAAGGGAAGGAACACGGGGATTTCCTGTATTTTCCTGTTTGCTCATGGTGGGGAGGAATTGTGCAAAGTTTACGATTGCTCTTCACCAGTGTCATGGACAATGAAGTTACCAAGCGCCCAACAATGCTGTTGGCAAAAACACCATTGCACAAATTCTTCGTGGCTTACATGACAAAATCACCCCTCTGAATCCACGGAGAGTTTTGTGCAACACAGTTCCAAACATTTTTAAAAGCGAGGGGGAAACAAGTGTGATCTTGAAGAAAGGAATGAAAATTGATAAGTTAGTTGCAAAAAAATCCCCCAAACCCTGTGTGTGTTTAACGCAGAGCAGATGTCCTGGAGCTACGGGAATCACAAAAACATCAGTTTAGCTGAGATATCCAAAAATGTGTTACACATTTGGGATTCTCCAGGTCTTAAAGTAGTTGTGCAAGGCAGCTCCACTAAAAGAAACTCCGTGTACCACTACTCCAGAGCCAGCGCTGGTTATCAGAGAAGAGTGACAGCCCTGTGACTGATGAGGGCTGGGATGATCCCAACCCAGGATGTGGTGTCAGATCCTCCGCAGACTCCTGGGGTTACCTCAGGTGAACCACGGCGTCACCTCCCCGCTGCAGCCAGCTCAGATCGGGTTTCCAGCCTCACCCGGAGCTCTCCGGCGGGCGGGGAGAGCAGAGCCGCGGGGAGCGGAGCGGCCAGAGCCGGGCTCTTCCCGGCAGCGCAGCCCCGGAGAGAGGGGAGCATCCCTCTGCAGCGTCCCGGAGCTGCGGGGCGGGACGGGGCCGGGCATCCCATCGCATCCACCGCCTCTCATCGCCTCTCACCGCCTCCCATCGCTTCCCATCGCTTCCCATCTCTTCCCATCGCCTCCCATCGCTTCCCATCTCTTCCCGCCGCCTCCCATCGCATCCATCGCATCGCATCGCATCGCATCCCATCGCATCCACTGCCTCCCATCGCCTCCCA
>VZTA01020743.1:11871-25352 GCA_013398855.1 Mohoua ochrocephala
AGGGATTTGAGGGATTTGAGGCTGGGGGAGCTCTGGCGGCTCCTCGGAGCTCGCTCGTCCCGGCTGAGGCTGCGGCGGTACCTGAGCGCAGCGAAAGGAGCGGGGGAGGAAAGCAAGAGCAGCACAACTCGCCAGCACACTCCGCTTTTGATAACTCGCCCTCAGCATTCATTGGGAGCCCTTGGCAGAAGTTTTCTGCTCCTTACCCGGCGCATCCCAGCCCAGAGCAGCAGAGGGGTGCGTGGAGCAAAGGGTCTCCCGTAAGGGCAAACAAATCTGAAGGAAAATCCCAGAAGTGCATCAATGCGCTGTCGGAAGCTCAGCCAGCTTTCCTCCCCGGAGCACACCTGTCCGAGCTGCAGATCCAGCAGCTCCAAAGGTTCCCAGGTTTGCCCCCTGCCCCAAAAGCTGCGGGTCAGGCCAGCAAGGGCCAGAGCACGGGGGGGATGTTCAGCTGGAAATGGAAAGGAAGGGAAACAGATGGATAAAGTCCGGATTCTCCATTGTCCTTAATGGGCACACTTGAGTTAAGATGGCTCAGGGGAGTTCCTGCCTGCCTGCAAAATATTTATGCTCTTGTTTCAAGCATCTTTCTGGTGACTAACGGCGAGGGAAGGGAAGGGCACGTGGCTGGGGAAAACAGGCAGGGAGGGGTGGGTTCCTTGTTTTAAGGGAGGACAGTGGCTTGGCTGAAGGAAGAGGAAGATAAAGAACTTAACCCTCACCCCCTTCTGAAGACAATCGTGCTCTTGCGAGGAAAACTCGTAAATGCATTCTTTTCACGCAGATCTTTTCTCAAGTACAAGTCCAGCACATCCTGAGGGGGTTGACCCTACAGTAGGGACATAACCTGCCCTAAACCTTACCCCATTCTTGATGTGGCCTGCCCAGGCTTTCCTTTACAGACAGAAATGATGGAGAGGAATCGGAATTCTCGGATCAGCTGCTTTTAAACTGTTTACTTGCAAGGCACCAGGCTCTCTCACTGTAAGAAACCCTGTGCTCCAGCACTGCCCCTTTGCCATCTGCTTAATTCAACAAAAAACATTAAAGCTGCCTGCAAAAAATTTTTTTTAAAAAGGAGCTTGTTTAAGTCAGAAATGTATTTCTATAAAGGAAAAGCTTTGTATTTTCAATGAGTTATTGCTAAAATATGAAGGAACTCATCATATTACTGCAGTAAGTTCACCAGAGGTTTGGAGAGACTGATAATATGTGCTCCAGATTAAAGATTTTAAAAAAAAAAAGTGACCCAAAATAAATCTTTCAGCAACAGGGTTTACTTTTACTACCAGTACCAGGAGGCAGCGACTCCTCACACCCACCAGGATTTTTTAATCTGTGCATTTCTGTGATGGAGGTTTTCACACAGCTTCAAAGCACCCAAAGTTCACTTGAGCTGAATTCACGTAAACCCCCAAAGAGTTTTCACAACGATCAGCCTCGGCACTGACAGAACTCTTCCTCACACACATTGTTTTTCACTTTTGTGAGTAGTGCCTTGCCAAGTCCCTTGGAAAGAACCAGGTCTTGATGTTTGAATGACAGGGTGAGTTACATTTTTAAAAGTTAATTGTATTTCTGCTTCAGAGGGACTAAACCCACCAAGTTTCACAGTTGCCAAGGGTTGGAGTCAGCAGCGTGAGGTGGAGTCCAAAAAAATCAAGGTTTTTTTGCCATCCCTGTATGAAAGATGTCCTGTTACAGCGAGTTGGGATGATGGATTCCAAGCCCAGAATAGAAAGGCACCACTGCAGCTGCTCAGCTTTAAAGGAACCACATTCCTGGGAAATTCCCCTTGTTTGTAAGGGGTTTTACATCTAAAGGGTTTGTTTAGTGCATCATAGCACAGATTTCTTCTATTACAGCAGTTATTCCCCAGGTCTAGCACCTAGAGCAAATTCTCTTTTTACACACACACAAGTAATGGAGCAAAGCAGATAAGACAGCACAGCAGTACTTAAAGAAAATAACATTTAAATACTGTTTTGCTAAAAGATGACATTGATGACCAATTAGTCGATACTGGCAGTGTTTAGACTAGCAGGGGAAATTAATACCATATCTGGAAGCGTTAAGTTTCTAGTCAAGATGAGGTTTCTCCCCAATCTCCTGGCAAAAATAATCCATATTTGGGAAATACTGTCACAAGGATGAGACTGGATTTTGTCATGGAAAAACTGACATTTAGAACAACTTACACTGGAAAACTGAGCTGCTGGAAGAAGAGTTTCATGGAAGTCTGAGCTTACATTTTGAAGGCCAAAACATTCTTTGGAATGTGTCCATCTTCTGTTAGCTCTTTTTAATATTCATGGAATATAGGCCAAGGGTTAAAGAGAGTTGTTAAGAAATGTCAGCCAGAGCTGAAAAAGTCTCCATCTATCTCCTGATGATTTCAGGTTAAGGCTCAAACTTAAAAATAACATATTTATTTCGAAAAAAANNNAAAAAAAAAAGAAGTGAATACAGATGAAGTATTTCTTCCATTAAATAAAAGCAGAAGTATTTATCTGCAATCCTGACAGCTTGTACCCTAATATCCAGATACACCAATTTAAAATAAATAGTGGGAGCACAGTAGAATCACCAGACTGAAAAGAAAATATCCCTATATAAGCAAGTTACAAATTCAGTATATCACACAGTTATAACAATAAACACATTTTTTTCTCCTTGAAACACTTCACGAAATTACTTAAAAGTTTCAATCCTCCTCCACAACAGGCTCTGCATTCCATCTTCTGGCTGTTCATAAGGTCTGCTTGCTCTCCTTAGCACATCACCATCCAAGCTGGAGGAATGAGGAGAAATGTAATGGCCCAGAGCCAAACAATAAAGCTGCTGTACAAAGGGGCAGAGGGGCTGACCTTGCCCTGAGCCCTTGACCACCTGCATAAAGGGGTCCTGCTCTGAGTGTGAGGGGACCATTCACAGCCCAGAGCAACTGGGTAAATTCATTTAAAAACCAGTCCCTCTGAAGCATTTTTAAATGATCTGCAATGTGTGTTCCTAGATATAATTGAATAAGTGCCTCAGGAGTGTGGGTGTAACCACACTGCTCCTTCTGCTCTGCTCTGAAACCACACAGCCTGTTCCCCTTCTTTAGACAAGTGACAGGAGCAGGAGAGGGTACAGAAATGCAGCAGTTGTGGCACTGGACCCTCAAGTTTGGAAGTGAAGTGTGGAGAAAGCTTCAGAAAGAGCCTCTTGCCCTTTCTTTCCCCAGGAACAGCACCTTGCCCAATCCCACTGGCACACAGCATCGTTCCTGGGGCATCCAGCTCCCAAATCAGCCTGCAGACCCCCAATCCAACAACTCAGACAGCGATTTGCTCCGCAGTCGAGTCTGTAAAGTGGATTTCATCACATCTGCTACATCAGCCTTGGCCTCATTTTTCCCCCAGCAGGGCATTTTCCTCAAAAGCCACTGAAAATTCCCTGCCACCAAAGGAATGCAACGCAATTAACGCAAAACTCAACAGCCAGATGTGCAGAGCTGTCATTAAGGAGCTCCACCACACCAAGGAAGCGTCATAACAAGATAAGGAATGAAATTTTATAATATTTATAAGTCAGGCAGGGTTGTTTGTTCACACAGCAAAAGATTTATTTACAACGCTCTTAAAGCAGGTATGTGAGGGGAAAAGGACAACCCAGCAGATTGACAGATTGGTCAGACACCGAAGCTCCAGGCTATGAATCTTTTCATTTCAGACTGCCTGTGCTCAAGGGCAGATGGAATTCAGTCCTTCCTTTGACACTGAAAGCCACTTTTCTGAAATAAAACACCAAACCCCGGTCCTTGCTGGACTCAGACATTGAGTCATTTGAGTGGGAACAGCAGGCAGGTTTCCCAAGTTTTTTCATTTACTTTTTATCAAAAATATTCCTTGAATATTGGCAGGCGTTGAATAGGGATTGTTCCCTTACACAGAAATAAATGAGTCTTTGAGAGGGAAATCAAATCAAACCTCTAACATGACAATACTTTCAACACCTAAAGAATACTTTTTTAAAAAATCACTAGAAATAAATGGGTTTCTTCAGTACAACACAGAGAGCAAAGGCCATCTGAATAAAAATCTGACTTTCTGCCTTGAATTTAGCCTGATGAGCAAGAATTTTGCTCTTTGGAGCTGTAGCCTCTTAAAAATCTATCAGTAAAAGATGCGCCAGCAGCTGCTTCCAGAAACTGACTCCCACTTAGTCAGGGCTTAATCGATTGCACCTGCACTAATGAGGCACTGAGGCATCCACTTAGCATCTCCCAGTGGGTTCTTGTTCCTTGGAGTCGTTGCACAATAACAAATCATGACTGCTGAGCCTCCTCGTAGAAAAAGCTCTTACCAGACAGCAAAACTTCAACATGGTGAGGTCAGGGTTTAGAATTTCCAAAAAGCAATCCAAGGTCTTGGGCTGCTTTCTTTAAAATCTGTTCTCAGTGAACTTTGTTTCAGTGTAATTAAACTGTGCAAACATTGAACCCCATTTATTCATTATTATTGCTTTCCTCTACTGGCGACTGAGTTGCAGATAAGGAATCACACCAGGAGCTCCTGAAAAAAGGGCACACACCGTTCTTTGGAGCAGGAGTACTCCACATCAAGATCTGCAAGTTAGCAACTTGATTTCCTAAATCCTGCCCTATCCAAGCACAGCACTGCTAAGGAGAAAGTTTGGGAAGCAGTCAATGCCATTTACTGTATTCTGCTCTATTTTATTCACGGAATCACAGAATTGTGAGGGGTGGAAGGACCTCTGGAGATCATCCAGCCCAAGCCCAAATGCAGTTCATACCTTCCACATGCAGCTCATGAACAACCAAGGGGAGGTGTCTAACCAGGCACCTTTCTTTGCTCTTTTTTTTTTTTTTTTCAGTTAAAGTTGCCTTCTCTCCCTTTATTTTCCCATGCATTTAAGTGGAAATACGTGGGGGTGAAGATCGGTCATTCCAGGTTCTTGCAACGACTCCTTGCCTTGGCCACGCCCCGCACGCTTAAACTTAAACACACACAAAGAGGGGGAAGGAAGACTGGGACACAACCATTTTCCACACAGGCTGGTTTAAAACCCACTGAGTAACTTCTGTCCTTCATTCTCAGGAGATGCTCGAGGGCTCTGTGATCTGTGAGCAGCCCCCACAGAGGAATCGTCCCGGCAGAGCCTGAAGGAATTTGGGATCACAGCACAGCCCAGGGTTCCCACTGTTCCCTCTGCCTATGGATGCTGCTGCCACCAAGGACACAGCTCCTCTCCCAACAACACCCTCCTGTAAGTAAAGCCCGGGCAAGAAGGAATTTGACCTCTCATAAGGAAGCACAAATCATTTTAGCTTAAAGCCTGTTTACTGGAATAAGAAAGATAAAGTTAAATGAAGTATTGCATCACTGGATTTCAATAGGAAATGCTGATTATTGAACAATCTCTTGCATTGTATTGCTTTGGCCATGTTTAGAGTTACGAGGGTGAGAAATCCCACGCATATCTCAGTGTTAGTTTTCTAAATACTCTGAGCAAATATATTTACAGTCTCAATTTCCTTCCTTACTGCTTTAAGAGATTTACCAGAAGATAAACTCAGACAAGCAATGAAATGGCACAAAATGTGTGTCACCCTCACAGACATTTTTCTTCAATGTACTGGAGGCAGAATCTGGTCAATTGAGCATATGCTCCAAGATGTAAAATACTATTAATCAATTCTGGACTGTGGACCAATACAGGAAGTTAACAGTTGGGAAGCAGAAGATGCTTATTAATCCTGAAAAATCCTATTATTTTGCATTTGATCTAAAATAGGCCCAGCATCTCTCTTTAAATGTTCCAAATCTGTGTGAGAGCCTGAATTGTGTAGGAAGAGATTACTCATTACCTATAACTTGAATGGCTGCCAACTGCTGGATTCTCAAACTGTTGGGTGTAGGTTGTAAATAAGCACTGGCTTGTTTACACTATTTAGTACAAAATATGTTAATGTGCTTTTTACTGACACATTTTAAATGGGTTTGCCAATATGGAGTTTATGTTCTGGTTCACGATCAGCTGTTTCATGAGATAGAATGAATTAAAACTGTGAGGAATTAAATTTCTTCTTTAGATTCTGGGGTCAGAAATATATGAAGCCCTATGAAAGCTGTTTGGGATTGGTTGGTGGGGTTTCATAAAACAGCGATTACCTGTATGTAAAATGTTGTAAAAATTTGTTATTTAGGAAAGCCCTAAAAGGGACAGTGCTAAGCTGAGGCACAAACTAGCTTTATTACCTTATTACTACCGCGATTAAGCATGGTTTTTTTTTTATTTTTCTGTAGTTCTGGAAATAAAAGCCCTCGAGGAACCCAACACATTTTTACCCAGGAGTACAAACCAAGACTGAATTTCCAAGGCCTGGACGTCCACTCCGATTCCTACTCTGCGCGCCCGCGAAAAAGATGTCCAAAAACACAACAGAGGACTCAAGCAACACCCCCTCAGCTCTTCTAGGCCTGTTCCTGGGAAGCATTTCCCTGATCACCATCGTCATGAACATCTTGGTGCTGTGCGCCGTGAGAACAGAGAAGAAGCTGCAGACGGTGGGCAATTTGTACATCGTCAGCCTCTCCATCGCAGACCTGATCGTGGGGGCGGCCGTGATGCCCCTGAACATCGTGTACCTGCTGAGCCCCGTGTGGCCCCTGGGGCTGGCAGCCTGCTTGTTCTGGCTCTCCATGGACTACGTGGCCAGCACCGCCTCTATCTTCAACCTCTTCATCCTGTGCATGGACCGGTACCGCTCGGTGCAGCAGCCGCTGAAATACCTCAAGTACCGCACCAAAATGAGAGCCTCGCTCCTCATCCTGGGGGTCTGGCTGCTCTCCTTCACCTGGGTCATCCCCATCCTGGGCTGGCACGTTTTTGCCAACAACGGGCAAAGGAAGGTGAAGGAGAACAAGTGTGAGACGGAGTTCTCCGAAGTCACCTGGTTTAAAGTGCTGACGGCCATTTTCAACTTCTACCTGCCCTCCCTCCTGATGCTGTGGTTCTACTGTAAAATCTTCCGAACTGTTCGGAAACACTGCCAGCACAGAAAGCTCACCAATGGAGCTTACTGGTCTTCCTTGGAAAAAACCACCGTGCATCAGACTAAGATAAGGAACGAGAAAAATGTTTGCCTCCAGAAGCAAATCTTAGGTGAGAACGCCCCCGGCACAGACAAGCAAAGCTCCCCAGAGCCCCAGAAAGCGGAGGCAGAGCTTCATTTCAGCGATCCTGACAAGACTTCAAAGGCACTGAGCAACGGGAATGTCCTGAAGTGGAGCTGTTTCTCTCTCACCACGGCCAAGCCTGAGCCTGGCTTGGACAAAGCAGGGAAGAAGGGCGTGTGTGCCACAAAAAAGCCTGGGAATAAGGAGCAGCCTGGCGGCCAGGACAGCGACTCCAGCGTGGCATCGGACAACATCACCTTCACTGAGGTGGCCCCCCGCACAGAGCACTCCAGCTCCAACCCTAAAGGAGCCTGCTGCCCTCAGGGAAATGCTGAGCGCAGGGATTCCAGGGGGCTGGCATTCCTGAGGAAAACCTGGCACACCCTGCACGGCTATTCCAGGAGCATCCACCGGCACGGGAACAGGGAGAGGAAGGCGGCGAAGCAGCTGGGGGTCATCATGGCAGCCTTCATGCTCTGCTGGATCCCCTACTTTGTGCTATTTATGGTGATAACATTCCACGACCACGAACGGCTCTCGGAGCTGCACATGGTCACCATATGGCTCGGCTACGTGAACTCCACCCTAAATCCATTCCTGTATCCTCTCTGTAACCACAATTTCAAGAAGACTTTCAAAAAGATCCTGCACATTCACTGATACTGGTCTGGGTTTTTGGAGCTCAAATGCAGCTCAGTTCAACCAAACAAAACGGTCCGGTTTCAAAGGATGGGTAAAGTAAAAGACTTTGGCAAACTGTGATTTATAAAGTGTTAGTAAAGGTGCAAAGTGTGCATTTAATAGTTCTAACACAACTGAAGAGCTACTTCAGATCAAAAATCTGAAAAACTCAGGGTCAATCTATGAACTGTTACACTGTTGTCAACCTTTGACTGTTTGAGATCACCTCTTTCATCACAGAAATGGAGATACAAAGAGACATCTTTGGCGATTATAAATTATTCAGCTACAGAGAAGGAAGAAATCACATTTCTGTGATTGGCCAAAACCATTCTTCTCTTCCAGCTTACTCCATTACACACAGGAGCACACTGCTTGTGCAGTGGGATTTGCAAGCGGAGGTACTTGGCGCAGTCAAAGAACGAACTTTCAACTTTGTTTAAAAAAAACTACCCTATTTATTTATAGCTTCCTCCAAATCACAAACTTTTTCTATCAAACATCAAGTTTAAGTGTACCTTACTGTATCTCTTTGATATCATGCTTATATTAACTGTACGTTAACTTTGCTGAAAAAAAAGTACTATTTTTATGTCCTAAAAGAGTTTCCGTGCTCAACGTACTGTCACCATCTGCTCCAGAAGGGTGTGCTGCTGTTCTAGACCTGCAGAATACAGCTGATTATACATGAAATAGGTTCACCTTTTCTACCCTTTGTATTTAATTGCATTTTATAAGTCTGGCTGTAAACAGGAGAAACACACAATAATAAAGTTGGAAAAGAGACCAAGAAGATTTTGAAGTCCAACTGAAAGCTGGGCTGGCTTTGATGTTACAGAGAAAAAGGAAGCCCTCTCATTCACGGTGTTGTGCTGATGAGTTTCCCACATCCCGAACACTTTCTTGCTTCTGAAACTGCCGAACGAACTCAACAACAAAGTTCTGCTGGAACTGGAACTCCTTCAACCGAGAACTGTCAAAAGTTTGGGGGGATGAGTTGTAGGGGTGTCCTGTGCAATACCTTTATTACATCAGAAGCAAAGAGGGGTGGTGCAATGGTAAGAGGAGAAATTCTGGATTCTCTTTTCTTAAAGATGTTGAGCTGCTCAGAGTCCCTCTGTGCCACATGTGCCTATTTCATAAAGTAAGATAAGATCACAGCAACACTAAGGGTAACGTGGGAAAGATTGCTCCTAAATCTTACATAGAACACTCTAAATGCATTAAAGTGTTATTCCTCTGTCCATGTCATTTCTCTGAATGAGACACCTGAGTGTTTAATTGTATTTAAAGGAGTCAATATTAAACGAAGCCCTAATATATCTGCATTTTAATAAACTGGGAGGATGTGTCAAAGGAATACACTTAAATTCAGTCTATTTCAGTGTATCGTGCAAGGTTCAGAGGTTAATAGGCTTTGGTTTCAAGTTGCATGCAGGAAAAACTGCAATTAAGAACTTAAACGTAGGAGAAATAAAGGCAAAATGCAGAGAGAAAATATAAAACCAACAAAATTCACTGCAGAACTCAGACAACTTTTTCACTGTGGGAGGAACACCAACTCAAGCAGTAAAATACACCTTTTTGGGGCACAGAGCTGAACCTTTTGAAACACACGCTCTAATCCCTGGCCTTTCTGATTGCTGAGGTTCACAGCCATTAAATTGTTTTTTCTGTTGTGATTTGCAAGAGCAATTCTGGCCAAAATGGATGGTAATTTAGATGATCCCCGAGGAAATAAAAGTCAGCCAACAGTTTATTAGTGCTGAAAAACACATTTACCCAAGGGCTGCTGAGAGTTATCAACAAGTCTGTCCTGTTGATCATGACAACTGCCTTTTCTGACTTCAAAATGTATTAATACATGAAGAAACCTCAGCAAGATCATTGAAAATTGGTCTAAAAGCAATGGTGATTGTAACAACCTCTGGTAAAAATAAAGAACATTCAAAGAGCTAAACCCAGGAAAATAAAGCTGCCTGAATATTTTTTAATCTCACTTCATTTTACTCACAATCTTAGTGTCACTGTGTTAATAACAAAGACAGGGGAATGGTGATAGCCACATTTTATAGCTACTAGATAATAAAAAAAACAGGAAAAGGGGATAGTGCTTATTTTAAACAGCAAGGTACCGAAGAGGATTTCACAGTTTATTTCACTGAACAGGCAATTCCAATGGCTCTGGATGTAGGAGAAGCAGAGGAAAGCAAATGAGGGTCAGGAACGGAGAAGCCTCCCACCACGTAGGGCCACGGCTCAAGAGAATATTCCAGGCGTGGTTTCCTGTAAAACGTTTTCAGCGTTTTCCAGTTAACAAACAAGGTCAGAGGACACGGAGCTTCCAGAGAACACAACGAGAGCCTGGGGATTTCTTGGACTGGAGTTGTGCTGGGATGAAGGTGTGGTGGTGATGCCTCAGGTTTGAACTTTTCTATTTCCCAAACCCTGCCCTGCCTGGTGTGTGACTCTGCAGTTCCTGTGCCCTGGGAGCTGCTGTTCTCTCCTGCTGCTCACACACAACAAACCTCTGCAGGTTCCCACTCCAAGGACACCGGGCCCCAAATGTGTCAACTCAAAGCCTCTCAAGGGGGGCAAACTCGGGGTAATTCCATCATGAACTGAGGTGATCATCGGAGAATTAACCCTGGTGTGAAGAACCCGTGAGCCAGGGCCCATCTTGGGTGGAGCCTCTGGACCTTTGAAGGCCTTCAAATAAATCCCTCCTTTTATTCTCTTCATTCTTGTCTGGTCTCTGTGTTTCAGGTGGCCCCTTAAGGCATCAGGGGCAGTGACCGACCCGGTTCTGCGGGCACAAAACTCAGCTCCCGCAGCGTTCCCTGCGCCGCTGGGGACATCTGGTGGGGAAGGAGCGAACCCCGGGATGCCGCGGGGAACTTTTCCCGGCTCTTTTCCCCAGATCATCGGGAAATGCCCCAGACAGGAAAGGCAACGTAAGCGCGGGTGCACAAAGATTTGGCCTCTTTCCATCCTCTGAAAGGATGGAGCCATTAAACTTTCTGTTCGACCGCTTTGTGAAAGCGAAATAAATGAAAATGATTGAAAGATTCATTTCTAAAAAACGCATTTCTAATCCTCGGACGTTAACACAGAAGCACTGGAAACACTTCAGAGGAGGCTCTGAACTCTGCAGATTTTCCACTGCTACCAGCGGTGCTGAGGATTCCTCTCCTAACTTAACTTCCTACAGAGGAAGCATTAAAAATTTAAAATTTAAAAGTTAAAACTGAAGTGTTTCAAGGCATACATTCCTTCAAGCAGAACGCCAAGCTGAATTTAAATACCGTACAAACATATTCACGTTCGCTGAGTTATTAAATACAATGCCAAAATGATTCATTTTCATCAAATTATGTGTCTATTGAAGGATTATAACATAAAGAGAACAACTCATGTTGACACAGTGTGGAAACAGCTCCTGAAAATAGTTTACACTCCTGATACTGAGTTGAAAATTATTTTAAAAGCACGATGTGTGTCTGACATCAGAATAAATCCCCGAGCTCAGGTCTTTGAGGGGTAAAAGCTGCTTCTCTGATCATGTCAGGGTGTTCCTTTGGAGCATATTCCTGCTTTTTTTCCGCTGTTGACTCCAACATTCGGTGCTCCAACAGACCTTTACCTCTGCAGTGTCCCGCTCTCGCAGCAGTAACAGGGGCACAGCAATAAATTGCTTTTTTTTTTGGGAAATAAATTGATAGTTCTGCCAGGTTCTGCTTGTATTTTATGGTCTTGCTCACTGAGGATGCTGTAAAAAACTGCTTTAAGTCCTGAAATGGAAAGCACTATGTGAACCTAGCTAAATATTATTTTCATCAAAATCTCTAACAGAATTTAATCTGAGTTTTGGAGAAGAATCCGAGCTCTTGCTCTGAGCAGCTCTCCAAAAACATGCTGAGTCCATAATTCCCAAGAATGGATGAGCTGGAATCTCTTCTTTTTAATTCTGGGAGTTTGAATCCCTTCTTTTTAATTCCCAGAGCTTGAATCTCTTCTTTTTAATTCCCAGAGCTTGAACCTGCTTCTTTTTAATTCCCACCTTCAAACCCAGGAGGATTCTCCCTTGCTGCATGATTTTGCCTGGGGAAATTGAAACCCCTACCTGTGGAAATACGCGCCAGAAACACTTGAAAGATTTTCTCTCTGTTTTTAAAGAACCTCTCTTCTAGTCGGTTCCCATTCTCATGTTTATCTAAAATGCTTTTATTTGCTTGTAGGAAGATGTAAAAAGAGGATACAAGGACCAAAAAGGGATAAAATAAAACCTTTTTTGAAGCCTGGGGGAAATAAAGTGCAGGACTGAGTTTCGGGTTCTTTATTCCAGGAGAATAAAGGCATTACCAACACTAACGAAGTGGGTGAAATGCAAAATGAGGAACTGCAGGGTTTTATGGATGTAACACAGCTGGACACAAGGACACAACCATCTACAGTAAACTTCCACATTTATTCCAGTTTATTTTATTTCCAGGGAAATTCCTGGAAGGTTTATTCAGCCCGTGCTCCACAGCAAGGTGCAAACATCAGCTGTGCAGCTGAAATGTAGGATTTGCTGCATTTCAGCTCTGAAAACCTCCCTGACCCCACACTTAGCTGGTGGCTTTTCCTCCCAGGCTTCCTCCCCATTTTGGGGGCAGTTTCTGCCATTCTGGGTGTGACTTTTGTGTGCTCCAAAATATAAGGCAGCTCTGGCAAATTTATTTTCCTGCTAAAATGGCACAAATGGCCCGCAGAGGTTATGGGGTTTTTTTAAGAAGATGTGTTTTTGTTTTGTATGCTTGAGCTGAAAAAAAAGGGGGAAAAAAAGACAAAAAAAGAGAGAAAGATCTCAATATAAACTCATTAAAAGCTTCAGGCTGGAAGGCACCTCTGGATGCCATCTAGTCCCACCTCGGGCTCAAAACAGAGCTAAGATCAAAGATCCCTGTGCTCAGAGCTTGTGCAGTCAAGCCCTCAATTACAAAATTTGCAGAGTCTCTCTGGAGACCTATTCCAGCCACACCAGGCAATTTTTTCTCTCTAATAATTCGGAACTTTCCCTGGTTTAACACGTGCCCTTTTCGTCCCCTCTTTTTGCTGCGCATCTCTCAGAACCTGCCTCCTTTTCCTCCACTAGGTCAGACTCCCGTTAAACCCCCTGGAGCTTTGTTTCCTCCGGCAAGCTCTCACGTTTTATCCTCAGCCCCGGGGCTGCTTTAGAGACCTCCTGCGGCCGCCTGAGGTCTCTGTTTCGTGAGGGGAAGCTGGGGCGGGACATTGCACAGGACACACGGCTCCAGGTGCTGCGGGACACGGGCCCGCCTGAGCCGGCGGCTGTGGGTGCGCTGGCCCGGCCCGAAGCGGGCATTTCCCTCAGCGAGGGGAGGCCACCGGGACCGGGACCGGGACCGGGACCGGGACCGGGATCAGCATCGCCTCACGCCCTCCCGCCCACCGCGCCTCGTGACGTCATCACACCGCGCCGGCCGCCCCCGTCACGTGCGCGCGGTGGGTGACGTCACTGGCGGGAGCCGGCCGGCGATGCGGGAAGTGCGGAGCGAGCGGTGCAGTCGGTGATGGATGGATGGGGGAGTGGGGATGGAGCGCTGCGGG
>VZTA01020743.1:25804-37194 GCA_013398855.1 Mohoua ochrocephala
CCGGTGTCGGTGCTATGTCCATGTGCGGGTCCGGTGCCGGTGCCATGTCCATATTCGGGTCCGGTGCCGGTGCCGTGTCGCTGTGCGGGGTCGCTGTGCGGGGCCGGTGTCCGTCCCGGTGCCGGTGCCATGTCGCTGTGCAGGGCCGGTGTCAGTCCCAGTGCCGGTGCCGTGTCGCTGTGCGGAGCCGGTGTCGGTCCCGGTGCCGATGCCGTGTTGCCCCTGTGTCGCTCGCGGGTCGCGGTGCGGGCTCGGTGCCTGTCGCTGTGCGGGGCTGGTGTCGGTCCCGGTGCCGTGTCGCTGTGCTGTGCGCTCACCCGGTCCGTGTGCTTTGCAGGGTTCTGTTGGGCGGTGAGCAGCAGCTGAAGCCATGGCCACTGCCAGCGGGGATCCCGGGGATGCCGGGCTCGCCAAGCTGCAGTTTGCTCCCTTCAGCAGTGCCTTGGATGCGGGCTTCTGGCACGAACTGACCCAGAAGAAACTCAACGAGTACCGGCTGGATGAGACCCCCAAAGTTATCAAGGGCTACTACTACAATGGTGGGTAGAGACTGAGCAGCTTTTGGGAGTTCAGGTTTCTCCTGATGCTCCTCTGAATATCTTAATATTTTTCATGTTCTGCTGAAACATTAGAAAAACATGGGAATTTGGAATGTTTCACTAGGTGACTTACACTCCAGAACGTTGGTGTTTCAGTGGGTAACTTACATCAACATCAAAAAAAAGAAGGGGGAAATAACCTGTATGTTTCAGTTTAAAAGAAGCTTTGTTGCTGCTTTTTGTCCAGGTGATCCTTTGGGTTTGCCAGCTCGCTTGACACTGGAGTTTAGTGCCTTTGATATGTGAGTACACGCTGTGGTTTACCTTCCCTGGCACGAGATTGATGTGTTAGTTAGACAAACTCTGCACGGGGATAAATACACATTTTCATGAACTTTGTAACAGTGGAGAGGCTGCTTTGAGTCCCCAGCATTAACTCCTTGTGTCTGAAGTAGTGTATTCATCTGAGGGCTGAATTTAAAATATTCTTAGTTCTTAAATTCACTCACTATCTGCATGTATGTTTATATAAAACAGCATCTTTTTCCTGTTTCCTCAGCTTTTTACGTTAGGGAGGCTTTTTTAGTCATCTGACTCCTTCCCTTACAGCTTTAAATAGCATTTCAAATCGTTTTTGCAGTCCCTGGTTGTTACATTGTAATCTCTTCCCCCAAGTATTTAACTGTTACGACTGGAAAAATAGCAGGTTTTGAGAACAATGTTAAAGGAGGCGATGAAATCAACCAGATCTGTAAATTAAGGGGATATTGTAGGGTTTTTACCTAATTTATCTCAAAAATAAAACGCTGTTTGCGAGCAGCAGCTCC
This sequence comes from Mohoua ochrocephala, assembly GCA_013398855.1. Classification (NCBI taxonomy): domain Eukaryota; kingdom Metazoa; phylum Chordata; class Aves; order Passeriformes; family Acanthizidae; genus Mohoua; species Mohoua ochrocephala. Next base: position 27,171 of record VZTA01020743.1, read on the forward strand.
TCCAGCTGATGGTGTTACAAATTCTAGAAGCTGCTCAATCTTTTGTCTGGTTTAGGCTTCCTTTGGGACGTGTTTGAAACATCAAATTTTAAGTAACTCTTTGTGTGAGTACAACACTGACCTCTAAATTCAGCATAAATTAGTTCGTTGTAGTGGAAATCCCATTTTTGCCATGGGGAGCTCATATTTGAACGGGATTGAAAATCTTTAATCTGTGATTCAGTGTCAGCTTGCTTGGAGAAAATACAGGTGCCTGAGCTGGTTTTGAAGCTGTGATGGAGATGTGTGTTGGCACTGGTTGTTGTTCTATCAATCCATGCTCACAAAGATGGTTTCATTCGAGGTGGTGTTCATTTTGTTGCTGTGCCTCAACATTTGATAATTCCAGGGCAAGGTTACACTCTAAGATAGACACTGCTGGTGATGATGAAGGTGTTAAAGGTGTTGGTATCCAATAACCAGAGTTTTCCTTCTGTTTTTCAGGAATGCTTCGATACCAGCACGTTGCTGCCCTGCTTTTGGAACGTTGTATAACACCAACACCTTTGAGACTTTCAAATCCTGTGATAAGAAATCACTCCTGGACAAAGAAGCAAATGAGGTAAGGTTAAAAATCAAATCACGGAGCGTTTCCAAATCCTTTCTACCAGTTGAAGTGCTCTACTCTGCCCCAAATATTGGAGATACTCCAGTCCTGAGGAACCTCAGGATTTAGCTTATCCTGGAAGGGTTTGGTGTTTGCTTTTTGCTGCTCTCTACAAGAGAGTAGAACCTGATATTAACCAATAATAACTAATTATACTTGGAGAACTCCATCACATTTTAAGCTGCCCAATGCTCTTGGAGCTGCCAGGGACATGAAGTCCGTGGAGAATTTGTCTTGACCCCCAGAAACCAGCAGTGCCTGAAGTTTTCCTGCGTATCTTCACTCAAAACTAGGAGGTTTTGGCATTCCTGTGGCCTCGTAATTCCCTGTGTCTGACCTTTAAAATCCTTTTAACACAGGTAATAACGAGTAAGATCAGTTAGAAAAAATCACAATGAACGTTCAGCTCCAGCCTTTAAAGGCAGCTGGAAGAATTAAAGATTTTTGCAGCTGTTCTGATGTTCTCTTGGTGTTTCTCTGCCCTTTCTCTCCCTTCTCGTCCCCTCAATCCCTGGCAGATCTGGGAATCCATAAAGTCTGGAGCTGCTCTGGAGAACCCGATGCTCTTGAACAGGTTCCTGCTGCTGACATTTGCAGTGAGTAGAGAGGATTTGTGTCTCCTGCTTAGAGCTTTGTGGTGGGAGTGGTGAAGTGCTTTCTTTTTAGGAGAAATGCTCTATTAATATATTTTAATATTATTTTCTGCACTGGGCCTCACAGATACCAGTAAAAGTAGAGCAGCTGTTTCATGTTTAACAAAGTGAAAGTTTTACTAAATGCTCCAGCTAACAAAAACTGAAGGGTTGTACACACGTTGCCTGTTGAAATCTTACATCAAAACAGATACAGAGAATTAAAGTCTTTTAGTATTTTTATGATCTTCTACAATAATTATGAAGTAAAGATTCCCGTGGTTCCTATGGTTAGCATCGTAAACCATGAATTAGAATTAGTTTTATATCATTTACTTTGATAGATCTCTTTACTATCTAATTTTACAATTTTTTTTCCCCCTAGGATTTAAAAAAATACCATTTCTATTACTGGTTTTGCTTCCCTGCCCTCTGCTTCCCTGATGGAATTCACATAACTCAGAAACCTGTGTGTCTTGGGGACAGGTTCTCACTAAATCAGGTATTCAAAATACTAAATATTGTGAAGTCTGTAATACTGACAACTTTTGTGAGCTGGAAAACTCAATATTTTTTGTTATCCCATACTGAATTAATTTGAGACTCTAAGTTCTTTTAAAATCTTCGCTTTTCCTATTTCCATGTGGGTTTTTTGTTTACCTTTTGTTCCATGATTGCTTAAATTGGCTCAGTTCAGATGCAGATATGGCAAACAGTTCTTGAAGAGGTGGTCATGTTAAGCTATATATTATACATTTATTTTTGATATCTATTAAGCTATACATAAAAACTAAAATTAGTGAATATATAGCTGTGGTTTTGAAACTCATTTAAAGAAACCTTTATTAAAGGGCAGCACCTGAGTGAGCCAACTCATTAAAATTACAATATTATTAATAAAATTCATGATTGGGCAAGAAAAAGAAGCTAAATTTTAATTTTTTTAGGAGAAAAGTTAAACAATTTTTAATTTCTTTCGTATCACACTGCAGGATTGTTAGAACTGTTGGCTCAGTTGTCTTTCCACTTTCAGGTCCAAGCCCTGCAGAAAGCCTACGATGACCTCTGCCAGCAGGAGGGGGTGACAGCCCTGCCTTATTTCTTAATCAAGTACCACGACAACTCCGTCGTGATATCCCTGCTGAAGAAGTGGGATGGCTTCTTTCAAGACCAAGGAGGAAAGGTAATGAGAATTTCATAGAACTTTATGTCATTAAATGTTTAATTTGCAAACGAAGCTCTAATGCTGAGCTGGGCACTGCGGTCGTGTCTCAAGGGTGGCTGTAAAGTGATTTTTATGCTGTTTTCCCTTTGATTTCTTGTCTTGCTGGCCTGTGCTCTTTCATTTTTTTGATCATCTCAAAATCAATATTGAATTTTGGGTTGGGAGCAAGGCTTCAGTTGATGGGCTTCCCTCATAATTGTGTTTTTAAGGCGCATTTACTGCAGCGAACATCCCTAAAGAGGCCAAACTGAATAAATCTCAGAGCTGTGGCAAAAAGAGTAAAATCCGGTGTGATTATATTTATATGTGGTATTTATAAATAGTTATAAATATGCAAAATGTGTGTATGGGCCTTCCCTGTCCAGAATTTGTATTTAAAAATGCCAGACAGCTTTTGCTATGAACTGAGCACGACTGTGCACAGGCGACTTCACATGTGGAACAATTTCATTTGCAGGTGACAGTTGGAGTTTATGATCCATGTAATTTATCCCAGTATCCAGGATGGCCACTGAGGAACTTCCTGATCCTGGCAGCCCACAAATGGTATCTATTTTATTCTTTCCCAAAGAGGTGATTGAGTGGTTGATATCAAATGAGATGTTTTTCCTCCCCGTGGCATTTCACTCGTGTCACCCACCTGAGGTTTTGTTTTTTTCCCTCGACATGACCCACTCTGAGTGACTCTGATTTTGTGCATTATTCTGGTTTTCACCCCTGTCAGTCACAAATTCCTATTAATCCTAATCCTCACATGGATGCACGTACCTGGAAATGCCTGCTTCACACCCAGCTGCTTCAAATCTTCTTTAAAATATTCTGTGAATTTATATAAAAAAATCAGATATTCTTAGGTTTTCTTCTTGTACCGTCTGGATTTTTTTTGTTGCAGAGAAGATGGGAAGACGAGACACAGTTTTACACTCTGGTTTTTGGAAAGAAAAAATATTTAAAGTAACAAATAAATTTGGCTTGCTGTAACAAAACTGTAATTAAGTTTCACTTCCGTAGTTTTGAGTGTTACATTTTATTCCAGAGCTCTCAGGAAGGGGAAGTGCTGGCTTGGGTGAGCTGCTTGAGCTGTAGGAGGAGCTGGAAATGCCCAGAGAGCTTCACAGTGTCTTGGCAATTCAGAGGGGTTTAGGCAGTAAAATTCTCATTATTTGAATCGTGAGGAGTAAAAAATTACACAGATTGAGAGCTCAGAGGATCTTGGTGCCACAGCAAAGTCCAATGTGTCGCCTGCTGTGTGCCCTGGTGCTTTGCTGCTTTTTATTCCTCTAAACCTGCCTGTTGTGCAGTGCTGGATAAATGCAAGGACAGGCTGACAGTGGCATTGCTTCAGAGCTGTTTCACACCAACCCAGTTATTTCCTTATACTCAAGAAGTTCTTTCTCTTTCTGTACCCCATAAAAACACCAGTGTTCAGTACCAAGAAAAAAAGCCTCACTCAGAACCTGCCAAGGACTAAACCTCTGTGCAATGGTGTTTAAAAGAAGTCCCTTTTCTATTAAAGAAGTTGCATGTCTGTCTCTATTTATCTTTTTTTTTTTTAATGGCAGGGGCAGCGTTCTCCAGCGAGTTGAAGTGCTCTGCTTCAGAGACAGGACCATGCAAGGGGTGAGAGACATCACACACAGCATCATCTTTGAAATCAAACTGCCAGAGAGACCCCTGGGCCCAGGTAATCCATTAAAAAAAAAAAGTTTCCCTTTTTTTTTCTCCCTTCTTAATCACTGCAGACACAGAAAAATAAATTACTACTACGAAATCATTCCTTCTGCTAAGTTATTTCCAATGGATTTTAAATTGTTTGAATTTCTGTTGAATCTCTTTAAAGGAAATGGTTGTTCCTTCTTCAACAAAGAAAGAAGAGGGAATATTCTCTCCTAATTTTTTCCTCCTGTAATTGTGCTTCTAATTACAGAGTAAGAAGAGTCTGCTGGTGTCAGATAAAATACAATAAAACGGCAATTTAGTCTCATTTTTTTCTTGTTAAATTTGTATACAGTGCCTCAGGTAGGAAAATGTGACAGTGAATTTATGTGATGCAAAATTTCTGCATAATTTCTAAAATGATTTAAAAGCCTGCCCCAGAGTGAAAGTGTTCCTTCAATCCCATGGTGACACATCCAGGTGTATTTTAAAGGAATACATCTGTAATGGTAGAACAGAATCTCAGATTTCATTTCTGGGTACAGGACAGTATCACAAAATTTCTCTACCTCAGGCAAAAAGTTCTGAATGCTTCACATGTCATTGTTGCAAATATTAGATATTAAGATATTAATATATAATTTTCCACACTGAATTTACAGATGGGATCTAGGGAACATGAAATGATGGCTGAACTTGGCAAAATTTACTGAATTCTGAATTTGCTGAGCTTGACATTAAAGATCTGATGGGGAATGATGCCATCCCTGTCCTGGGTGTGAAGCTGAACAGGCAAAAGCAGCACAGGGGACACCTGAGAGCAAAGAAACTCTCCAGGAACTTTCAGTTGATGTAAACAGCACCATTTGTATAGCAGGTTATAGTAAGTTGTTAAAATACACAGGTTATTGACTTAAAATAAGGGGTTTTTCCAACAGGGTTAAATCCACCAAATTTTCTTTTTTCTGTGCTGTGATATTAAAGTTTTCATTCTTTCTTTCCTTTTTTCTTGCCTTTTTTTTTTTTTAATGTCAAACAGATTGTCCAAAAGCTGTTGGATGGGAGAAAAACCAAAAGGGAGGCATGGGGCCAAGGATGGTGAATCTCAGTGAATGCATGGATCCCAAAAGGTTTGTTCCTTATCTTTGAAATTCCCATACTTTTCATTACTTGGGTTTAATCCATACCAAGCTGAAATGTGAAATAGGTGAGAATGGACAAGAACACATACCCTGCTTATTGTCTGGACATTCCTTTTGGAAGGGAGGACCTTTACAGAGCAGAAATCTTGGCAATTTTGGACTCTAGCTTCACATTCTGAATGGATTTTATTTAAAACTGAGTGAAATGTAGGTCAGAGTGTTACAGGCCTGTGGTAATTCCATAACCTGCAGGTTGTTAATGAAAATAAGCGTGGGGGAAAGTTCAGCCGTTGGGGTTTGTCAGAGTGTGACAGGAAAGGGCTCAGGAAATGTGACCTCATTGGAGATGTGACCTTAATAATTGTTATCATTCTGCACAGAATGTTTGGGCCATGGCTTGAAAAGAATGGGGTTACAGAGTCACTGCATCTGTGTCCTTGCCTTGGAAGAACTTGTTGGTCTGATGGTTCAGGTTCACATTTTGCCCATCAAGAGAAGCCAATTTTGTCAAGCATCTGTGGGAATTCTCAGTGTCTTCGTAGACATTCAATAAAATTCATCTCAAGGTCCTTAATTCTTTAGGAAAGAATGACCTTCTTGTATAAATGATATAAGTGCTTCCCACAGAAGTGTTGGTCAAAAGCCAGCCCTGACAATTGCTATTGAAATCCTTGTTGGACAAATAATTTACTGGGTGCTGAAAAGGTTTTGTTTGTGATGTGTGAGGAAATGAAACTTGCAGGAATCCAAAAGCTGTGGTGGCCTGGCTTGAGGAGAGTTTTAACAGCCTGTGTTCTGGTGAATACAAAAATCTGCCCCTTGCTTGAACACAGATTTCTTACCTCATTTTCTTTCTCAAACTTCCACAAAGAACTTTAGGGCATGCTTTAGGGCACAAGTGGAATGTTTTCATGTTAAGGGCAGGTGTAGCTGGGTACAGGAGACCAGTTAGTTTAAAATAGAAACAAAAATTTATGGACAAATGACCTGTCTCAGCACTCAGCTCAACAGGAAGCTTGGCTGAGACGCCGTTTTTATTTTCATGCTTCCATCCGTTTTGTTATTAAAATTTTAGTTTTGGATTGTTACTTTTTGCAGAAGCCCTTGTGTGTTTGGGAGGCTGGTTTTCATATTCCTTATGTGTTAAACTGCTAGATTTCTTCTCTCCTATAAAAAAAAATTAAAAATGAACTAGTTCAGCTGTGATTGATTACTAATTGCTGTGCTGGAGAAGCACAGGAGGTTCAGAAGTTGTTGTTATTTATTCCACGGCACAGGTTAGCAGAATCATCCGTGGATCTCAATTTGAAGCTGATGTGCTGGAGGTTGGTGCCTACTCTGGATTTGGAAAAGATTGTGTCTGCCAAGTGTCTGCTGCTGGGAGCTGGTACCCTGGGCTGTAGTGTTGCAAGGACCTTGATGGTAAATCCTTAATCCTGCAAATAATCTCCTGTTTCTCATCAATTCTATGTTTCTTCTGGTTTTTTTTGTCCAACTGCCCTGACACACCAGAGAAAAATTGCATTCTCTGCATCCAAATGCACATAATGCACATTAGTTGATGTTATGAATTGCAGGGAAGAGGTAAGAGCTGCAGCTGATGGAAATAACAAGTTCTGCTAATATGAGGTAGTGAGGGAACCTTGGCAGAATATTTTGAATTTATATTAAAAAAGAAATTCTGGAGCAAATTAACGAGCTGTAAAGACCAAATTCACAGTGAAGCACTTGAAATAAGTGTGCTGATAATTCCTTTCAGGGATGTTCACCACATTCCACTGAATTCAGCAAGGTTTTGAGGGATTTCTGCTAAATGCCATATTTGGACCAACCAAACTTTCTGTTCTTATTTCAGTTGCTTTGAATAATTGTGAAAGCTTTTTTAGCTCGAAAAAGCGGACGAAAACTCACTTATCATCATTGAATGATGTTCTCCTCTAGGGCTGGGGGGTGAGGAAGATCACTTTTGTGGACAATGCTAAGATCTCCTACTCCAACCCCGTGCGGCAGCCGCTCTACGAGTTCGAGGACTGCCTGAGTGGGGGCAAGCCCAAGGCTCTGGCAGCAGCAGACAGGCTGCAGAAAATCTTCCCAGGAGTGGTAAGATGGTTATTTACATGTTACTATCACTGAGGAGAAAAGGAAAAAAAAAAGTGACTTTAAATTGCTGTTCCAAGTTCTAATAATTAAACATTCGCTGGGGGGAAAACACTACACAGGTAATATGTTGGTTACTGAAATGTTTTACTTCAAATCTCTGTACCTGGTAACTTTATTGAGGTAAATATTTGTAGTAATGAAATATAATTAAGGATCATCTAAGTCATCTTGTAGCTTGTTGAGAGTGAAGGAAAAATTTTTCCTGTCTAATGAACTTTGAGTAATGCCAGGTCAGGCATATTAATTGTCTGCTATGGGAGCAGGTCTTGAGGGAAGTAATAAATGTATTATTGAGATTTCCTGTTATGTTTTAGACCCAAAATTTGCAATCTTATCTAAATTGATTTTCTCCATTAGAAGATAATAGCTTAGTATTTAACTTCCAGCCCAGGGAACAACATATAGTCCCCTTTTTTTAATGTCACCCTAATATTTTATGAGATGGTAACTAAATATTTTGTCTTGGATAATTTGGAGGCATTTGAAAACTTTCCTTAGATTCCTGAGATTTTGGAATTCTGTGGAATGAGCAAGATCTTTCTTTGGGGATGTGTATGGACATTTACTCCTTAAAATAATCCCAACGTGCCCTTTGGGCTCTTTTTGCCAGTGTTTGGCTGCCAAACCACTTTGGCTGGTGGTTGCTGTCTTTTGTTTGAGGGACAGTTATCCCAATAAAATTATTGAAGCTGCCAGACTTGTCTGTATTCCTACAGCTACAGTCCCTGGCTTGAGCTTTTTTCTCAGTTCTGGTAGGATTTTAGTATTTTACCAACCTCCCTGACCTTTTTTTGTGCAGTTAGTGTCCAGCTTATTTATTTTAATTTATTGAACAAAAATTTGCCCTCCTAAGTCACCAGCAGTGTCAGCTGTGCTTATCTAATCAATCAGCACGTGTGCAGCACAGGCTTGATGAGTTATCCATGAGTTCCTCAGCTCCAGCACGGATTATGAGTTTTGTGTTCCTGCCACAGCCTTTTGGAGGAGATAATGACACTGAGAGTAAAGCCTGCTCCAGTGATTTCCTGATGTCCGTGGTGATGGTGCAGAGGGGAATAGAGGTGTATCCTCTGGCATGGTTAATGCAGATATTACCCCTACTCATTTCTCCAAGCTGCTAAAGGGGCCTGCTTCTCTTTATCCTCAGGGATATTTATGATGTTCAGAATTATATTCACCCTTCTGGTTGTTTGACTCACCTGGATTCATGAGCTGTGCTGGTAACTGCTCCGTGCAAAAGCACATCCCACCAACCTTCCTTTCCTCCCTTCCCACGGAATTTCATGCTTAGTTCATCCAGTTTTTACACTTTGGCTTTGAATTTGTTCGCTGCTCAGAGTGCAGACCCGAGCAGGGAGGCTTTGGCAGGGCTTGTGCCTTTGGAACATGAAGGAGGGACCCGTTCTTCCCTTGCAGCAGATGGCTGGCAGATTGTGCTCACACGTTTCCAGAGGAGGCCGTTAATTGTTTGCATTGTATCTGCGTTGTGTATATGCTTTTTTGGCTCAATATTTGCTCTCAGTATGCCTTGCCCAAATAAGGGAGATGTTTCTGCCCCAGGAACAAACTCTCCCAGCATCTGCACAGTGCAAGCCTCCAGCTCTGCAGTGAACCAGTCTCAGAAGTGCTTCTCTGCTGTCTCAAGTTCACACGTGGCCGGGGGAATTAGAGGGGAATCATCCGAGGCTGCTGTTCCTCTCCTCGGGAGCTGGAAATAAAGAGCAGCGTGTGTGATACTGCACACGTGTCTCACTGTGACTGAGTCAGTGTTCAGCAGCAGAAACACAAACTGCAGCCTGTTAAAATCCTCTGGGAAGGGGCTGGAAAGGGGCTCCAGGACATAGGTTTTAGATAAGTTTAACAGATGATCATCATATGTAAATGTGGCTGCTTGGCTTTGTGGTGATGTTTGTAACCCCTGGGATGAGGAGCAGTTCCACTGTGTTCTTGTAGCGATTTGCTAGGCCTGGCAAGACTTTCTGAGCCTGTTCTGCATAAATACAGGCTCAGAAACTTCAGCACTGTGCTTTAGTGCACAGCCCTGCTACACAGAGGGATGGGAAGAGCAGAGCTGCCATTCTGACAAACAGGAATTGAATCCGTGCTGTGATTTGTATTGAATTTTATAACAATTCACTCACAAGGTTGCCTTTTGAACACGTGATTTTCTGTCTGCCTCCCTCTAGAGCTCAGAAGGTTACAACATGAGCATCCCCATGCCAGGCCACCCAGTGAATTTTTCTGAGGTGACAATGGCCCAGGCTCGGAAGGACGTGGCCAAGCTTGAGGAGCTCATTGATGCCCACGATGTTGTTTTCCTGCTGATGGACACTCGGGAGAGTCGGTGGCTGCCTGCTGTCATTGCAGCCAGCAAGAGGAAGGTACTGTACTATTCCCTTTATTTCCTTTTCCCTTTATTTCCCTTTATTTCCCTTTATTTCCTTTTCCCCTTTCCTTTTCCCCTTCCTTTTCCCCTTCCTTTTCCCCTTCCTTTTCCCCTTCCTTTTCCCCTTCCTTTTCCCCTTCCTTTTCCCCTTCCTTTTCCCCTTCCCCCTTTCCTTTC
>VZTA01020743.1:37248-129322 GCA_013398855.1 Mohoua ochrocephala
TTTCCTTTCCTTTCCCCTTTCCTTTCCCCTTTCCTTTCCCCTTTCCTTTCCCCTTTCCTTTTCCTCTTTCCTTTCCTTCTTCTCTTATTTTAAATACATTTCTGGCCCTGAACAACGGGCTTTTATTTCTTTATGAACTCAGATGAACTTCCCTTTGCCAGTGGAGAGATCAACGTGTCCCTTTAGCGTGGGCTCCACTGAATTATGACTTGAGGTGTACGTGTGTGGAACCTGACAGCTTCACCAGTTCCTCCTCAATCCTCCTGTCCTTTCTGCAGCTTGCACCTGTGCTCTTTCAGCAATCTTTCAGCTGTTTAGAAACAGCACAGAAATGACAAAAAGAGCAGGTTTGAAAATCTGGGTCTTGAACTGGGAAGTGCCAGTGCCAGCCTACTCTTCCACGTGTGTGATGATTGGTAATTTGTAGCAATATGTGCAGGTTTATGTGCATGTTTTGTATGTAACCTGTCTGGTTCAATCAGGATAGAGTGGTTTTATAATCTCCAAGACTTCCCTCCCACGTTTGCTTAGCCAGCAATGCCCCTCTGCATTTTTCTTGCAGCATTCAAATCATTTTGAGGATGAATTTTGACATTTTTTGGTGACATTTCTCTGTTACTCAGTGGGGTAGTGTGTCTGCATCACAGCTGGTTGATTTGATAACATCCCTGTGATCTGAGGAGATGGAATCCTGTCACTGAATAAACACAGCAGGGAAATCCCAAGGTGTCCAAACAAATGCTCAGTGTTTTATGTTGGTAAACACTCAGCGAGAGCTCTGCTTCAGATGTGATTTCTCATGGCACCTGCAGATCTCCAGCACTGCACAGTTTGGTTGCCAAAGTCTCAAAAAGGAAATAAAGAACCCGGTGAGTGATGATTTGTGTAAAATGCACAAAACCGGGTCCCATGGGGAGCAGGAAGAGTCGGTGTCCCCACTTCACCATTGAGTTGCCTTGATGATCTTTGCCATTCTTGCAGTCCTTCCCCCAAAACGAGCATCTCAAACAAACCAACCCCTCAAATGTTAAATCCTCGTGTCAGATGTTAAATCTCTGCTCCTGCTGAGCACTGGAACTTGTTAAAATTTTCTTGTTTTTCCTTTTTGTTAATCCATGCCAGAAGATACTTTTCCGTTGTCTCTTTATCAAAACCAGATGATTTTTTTTAATTAAGAGTCAATCAGTTAGAATGAAATAGTCACCTGCCAGTAAACTGAGAGGAGAGAAACAGTTGATTGCGGTGGGAATTGTTTAGCAATATTATTAATTTCTGCTAATACCAGTTGGAAGTGGAACACCACATTCAGGTTCTACAGGTAGATGCAGTGAGAAGATTTAATTGCTGTAGCCCTGTACAGATTCAACAGCAGAGTTCCACTTCAGGGCTGAGGAAAAATAAACTACTCCAAGGCTGAAAGAGAATATGCAGAAATTATTTGAAATACTGAGAATGGTGATGAGACTCACAAGCTCGCTAATTAAGATGACTTATTCTTGAGAGATCTCCCCTCAGAGTTGTTCTTTTAAATAATTCCTGGCTGTAAGAATGGAAAACGAGAAACTGCTGCACCAGAATTTCTGTCAACAATATCTGCAGATGAAGCAGTGCATCTTCCTTTCCATTTTACTGGCTGCAGTCATTATTGTATTGATATTGTGCTTCAGATTACTCCGTGCACTTGTCACAAAGTGGAGAGCGAGGGGAAAATGAGGACAGAGTAATTGTGTAGTAATTGTGTAGCACAGCTGCTCCTGCTCCCCATGTGACTAAGCAGATGCAGATGAAGCCCGTAAGTAATCATTAATTGCTTTCCTTAGTGAGCAGAAATTGTTTTGGATAACAGATGGCATTTCACTGCTTGAAGTTGCTGGTGGATTTTTTGTCAGCAAGTGTGCATAGGTTCGTGTAACAACTAGAGGGAGTCGTTCCTTTGGATCAGATTTCCCTGAAAGGCACAGGAAAAAGGCAAAGGGGTTGTGACTTTCTGAAACAGACTTTTATTTTGGTTTTGTTTTTTTTTTCTCCTAAGTGCTTGACAGCTGGAATCCTGCACCTTGCAGAAACTCTGTTGTTTATGGCTGAGGTGGTAAATACGCAGTTAATGGGATGCTGGTCCATCTACAGCACATATAGTGAATAAAACCTCCAGGCTTTTTCTTTTTTCTTCCCCCTCCCTTTTTGGCTCACTTAAAATCTGTTGTTCTCTCTTTATTGTTCACAGTTGGTCATCAACGCTGCCTTGGGATTTGACACTTTTGTTGTTATGAGGCACGGCCTGAAGAAACCGAAGCAGCAAGAATCTGGTGACTCGCGTTTCAGCAACGCCTCTGCTTCTTCTGACCTTCTGGGATCCTCACTCTTCTCGAATATCCCTGGCTATAAACTGGGCTGCTACTTCTGCAACGATGTTGTGGCACCAGGGGATGTGAGTAGAACCTTATGCAGATGGTGATTACGTCTCTCTTTTGTCGTGACTTGAGTTTTTATTTGGTTTTAATGGTGTTTCGTGAAGGGATCTGCTTTATGTTGATGTCCACGGGGTGAAGAAACAGCTCGTTTTTGTTTGGAAGATCCCAGATAGGGATTGCACAGCGCTAGAGGTGCTTTGTACGGGGCAGCTGGTTACTTTGGAGTTATTTTTTCTTCCCTTCAGAACTGTCTGTGTTTGTAGTCCACCAGGGATCGGACACTGGACCAGCAGTGCACGGTCAGTCGGCCTGGATTGGCCATGGTGGCTGGAGCCCTGGCAGTGGAGTTAATGGTTTCTGTCCTCCAGCATCCTGAAGGGTGAGCCATTGCTGCTGTTCTCTGAGAAATAAGACAAATTTAGTATAATCTTTAGAGAGGAGGAGGAATTACACCTCAAGTAGGACAATTCTGTGAGGTGTGAGGTGTAATTACACCTCAAGTTGGACAATTCTGTGAGGTGTAATGTCTGTAAATTATTGTAATGTGCAGTGTTTGAGGGAACTGATCCATCAAGTCTTAAGTTTTTCTTTTCTCTCTGAGTTTAAGAGTAGAAAAGTATTGAGAGTATTTCAAAAGAAGGAAATGTTGCTGTTGATCCTGGCTTTCCTTTGCTGAACAGTGTTTGAGTGTGATGAGGAGCTGTTGTAACGTGTGGCACACGAAGGGCTTCAAGATAAGCCCTGCATTGCAAATCTTATTTAAAATTCAGTGTGTGTGATACAGAAATTACTCTGAAATTCTGTACCTTGAAAGTGAGGCTTGTTTTCCTCTCTTTAAAACCTGGGAGAGAAAAAGTGACTGAGGAGTTGAAGATGAGTCTCAGACTGATTTATATATATTTATTGTGCTGAATCTTGGTTCCTGTGAAACAGACTTTCCACACGGATTCCTTGTCGCATTTCTAAGCTGTAGCAAAATGCCTGGAAGCTCACTGGAAATTCTGAGTGCTCTGATTTTCCCTGTTGGGTTTTTGGCAGGGGTTATGCTGTGGCCAGCAGCAGTGATGACAGAATGAATGAACCACCCACTTCTCTTGGACTCGTTCCTCATCAGGTAAATGATTTGTGCTAAATGCTTTTGTTCAGGAGCTGGGAGCTGCTCATCACAGGTGTTGTCTCCTTAACAAAAATCTGATTCCATTCCCCAGAGGATTGGCTCTCTGTGTTGGTTAAAAAATAAATATAAATGATGTTAACCCATCCCACAAGCCCAGGCAGTGCCTTCCTGGCATCGTGTCCGTGCTACTCATGGACACACAGTTCCTGCTACCTACTTAGCAGGAGTTATGTGAACAAAGCAATTTCTGACTTGTCTGCTCTCCATCAGAGCTGATATGAGCATCTTAAAGTTCACTTTTTAAATCTCTTCAGAGTTTGAAAACAATTCAAATCAGCCAACTCACAATTATTATAATTCTCCCAAATATTCCTGTAATTCTGGTACATCACAGCACTTTTGTCTTCTACTCAACCCAAACTCTAGTTACAAATGCATTGAAGATACAGTTTTCAGAAATTCAGTTTAAAAATTTCAAAATTAAGGTATTATTGTTATTATTATTGTTTGTATTGCAGAGTTACTTAAGTTCTGTTCCTGGTGATGTCTTTTCATTGTAATAAACAGAATAAAAAGGATGATCAATGCTCCAAAGAGTTCATAATTGAAAGGATCAAACCCTGCTGCAAAGTGTTTTCTGGAATTTAAAAATTACCTATCAATAACATCATATTAACATCATAACTGAGGAATGCACAGCAGTTCAATTTTCAGATTATAGCTTACAGAGAGGAGGAAAAAACACGTTTAAGTGGTCACACCATGACTTTTTGTTTCTTCATGGGACTCTGCACTCAGAGGAGGCCAACTGCAGATGGTGCTGTGCCCCTGTTTCTGGTGAAATAGTGCTGCATTTCGACAGCTGTGCCATTATTTGTGTCTAGAAAAGCAGTAATATGTGCTTTGAGTAAATTTACTGCAGGTTTTACTGGGGGAGACTGTTAGAACATCACAGATACTCCTTTTATGGGATGTATGTGTCCGGTTCATGTTGAATTTTGGAATTGTTTAAAACAGCGATGTAATTTTTCTTTTTTTTTCATTTTCTAGATCCGAGGATTTTTATCCAGATTTGATAATGTTCTTCCAGTCAGCCTGGCATTCGATAAGTGCACAGCCTGCTCAGCCAAGGTAAGGCTGAGTTTGTCTGTGCTTTCTATTATTTTTATATTTCTAGGTCAATTTTGGGGTACTTTTTGACATTTTCTCCGATTTCCTTAGGGCTTGAAATCTGTTCTCACTTCAGCTAAAGCTCTTTTGCCTTCATACCCTTCTTTTTAAATGTCTTTGGCATCACCTCTCAGCACGCTGCTCTGTTTATCTCCACATAAATGCTGCCATCACCTGAAGAATCCAAGCAGAGATTGACCAATACATTTCTGAAAAGTTTATCACAGAAATGCTGCCCGTATCTTTCAGCTTTGGAGAAAGGATAAGAAATCCTTTCTGATGCCTGCTGCATAAATGTCTCTTCAGCCTTCTGCAGCTTAATCTTTACAAACAGGCAAAATTGCCTAAACTTCTGGTTTGTGATACAAACCAGACAAATAATGAACAATTGAGGGCAAAAAAAAATTGCTTCTTACCATTTCTTTATTGAGCAGATTGTTCATTTTGCTGCTGGTGCTGCCAGTCCTGAGTCACCTCAGAGTTCCCAGCTGTTTCTTGGCTCTCTGGGGCAGCTCTTGCATTGTTTCCCTCTCCCGTGGCCTTGAAAAGTCCCCTCTGGCCAGTTTTTTTCTGGCCATGGAGTGCAACTTGCAGAAGTTTTCCCTGGGGTATCTCAGTAGGGAGATGCAGAGGGTTTGACTCATGGTTTGAGCTGCTTGGGAGTGCCATGAATTTAGTTCACTCTCCTGTACCTCGAGACTTGACTGCAAGAAGTTCTTTCTGTTCCTTTCCCTGCACTCGTCCTCCTTTCAAGCAGCCATCAAACAACAGTGGGGCACTGGCATCTTTTGGAGAACTTGCACAATATCTCCTCCTACAGTATTCCCTTTTTTTTCCTCTGGGCTATCTGGGTACATTTGACAAGTTTTGAAGGACTCTTAATGTGCATTTTCTCTTCAGAAGTTGAAGCACTGAGCTCGGATGTTGCTAAAAATAACAGCGGTTTTATCTGCCCTCTTGAAGAGCTGAAAGCTCAGCCGTGGCTAAAACCTTGATGGTGGAGAATTTAAAGTGTCAGAATAAGCTTTTTTACTTTTTCTTTTTCTCTTCTTTTCTCCTTATCTCCGATTCAGGAAACACTCCTACATACAAACAATAAAAATGTACATCCAGGCAGATAAATCCGATGCGGGTATCAATATTTCGTTAGCAAATCATTTCCTCTTGGAGGTCATTTTAAGAGAGC
The DNA here is from genome assembly GCA_013398855.1 of Mohoua ochrocephala. Lineage (NCBI taxonomy): Eukaryota > Metazoa > Chordata > Aves > Passeriformes > Acanthizidae > Mohoua > Mohoua ochrocephala. Next base: position 43,133 of record VZTA01020743.1, read on the forward strand.
CCCGTTTTACATAAACAGGCTCGATGATTTAATAAAAACTGACTTGGATTTTAGCAGCTGTGCTATTCCCAGAGAGATCACTTTTCATGTGGTTTGGGTATTGAATTACTTGTGTGCTGAAAAGGTTGCTGCATTGGCTCACGGATTTCCTTACAGTAGAAACACAGCCTTTGTTTACTTTGCTAACTTTCTATTTATTAGCATAAGAATATGTCAGCCTGCATTATGTGGAAATCTGATGCTGATACTTCGAAAGGACAAATCCAATTAGGGTTTAATTGTAGTCTGTCTGTTGGTTTGTTGTGTGAGGGTTTGTTTGCTTTTGGTTTGTTTTTTAATAACGTAATTTAGCATTGTTTCTTCCTGCTCTATGTCAGATTTACTGTAGATTCGGGCTTGCAGCACACAAGTGGCTTTGCTGATAGAATTGAAATTGCTGGCGTTGTATTCGTCGTGTTTTTCTTTTGTCAGCATTCTCCTCCTCGAGCTCTTGTCGCTCTGTAACTCTTAAAGCATAAAACGAATGAATTAGGAATTTCAGAAGAATTCCAGTGCATCCTGAAGCCATCCAGTCCAGCTGGAGGACTCAGGAGAAGCTGCTGCTGATCTGCATGTTTCGAGATTTGAGTCCTTTTCATTTTTAACTCAGTCATTCCTTCATTTCTCTGCTTTTGAAGCTGGAGAGACCGGACATGCAGGCAGCCAACTTTTCCTTACCCAGGATTGTCCTGCCCAGGCTGTGTGCCAGAGAAGCTTCCCGCAGGCAATTGTTCAGGAATTTTGGGATGGTCGCAGCAGGAAACCAATCTATTTTTATTCTGGGCCAATTTTTCCTTGTATGATTCCCCCTCTGTCTTGTTCTGGTTGTGCAGAAGCTGTGCTGGAATGTCAAATATCCCTGTCAGAGCTCAGGGCACTGGGGAGCAGGGAGAGCTCTTCTGGTGCCAAACTTGTTCTGGCACTGACAAGGGAGACTCCAGAGTTCTTCAGGATGGATATTTATTTGTAACAACTGCTTTACTTACAGGAGAGAACGTTTAGCTTATTACTGGCTGTGCTAATTAACCTGTTTACCCTGTTGGGACCAAAATGAGGCTGTTTTCTCGTTACATTATGGTGAGAAGCGTTGCAGTTCCTTGGAAAGGTGGGGCAGATCTGATCCTTGCAGAACACTGGTTAAAGCCTTGAATCATGAATGATAAAATATGGGTTTGTTTTAATGCCAAGCTGCCAGTGTTTCTGTTTGAATGAGGGCAATGAAAATTCCCTTTTACTGCTCCCCTCTACTTCTTGTGCATCCTGGAATGAGCGAGGAGACCCCACAGATCCAGAGTTCAGTGTCACAAAAGATGATTGCCCCAACCAACCTGGGTTTAGAGATGGCCCCTCTGTTTTCACACATTCCCTCCAGAGTCAGGATTTAGCATCCACGTGCTGGAAAGCCAATTTGTTCTCCTCAAAGAGATTTCTCTCCTTCCCCTACTTCAGTCACCCTCGCGTGTAATTATCCCCACTATGAAATTTATAAAAATCAGCGTGAGGATCTGCTAATTTTCAAGTTCTTTCCCAACTTTCTGCTCGGTGTGCTGGGCACTTGAGCTGCTGAAGTGACTTTTCAACCGCTGAGTGAATGTTGAGTGTTTTTCAGTTTCATTGCGTGTCACCAAGGGGCAGACGCCGGGATCAGGGATGGCAGTGTTGGCATTATGTTACAAATTTCTGCTTTCAGTCAGGATATTCCCCTGCCCTCGCAGATGTTTTCCCTTTTTGCCATCCCAGGAATACATGAAACGCTTCTGCTGTGACATTTACTGAGCGCTTGGGTTGCGTAAGTTATTTATGAGCGTTTCAGTTTTGAAATCTATCATCGTGTAGCCTCAACAATGCTCCCATTGTTCCCCTCTGCTGACTGCTGGGCGTGCATTTGGGTTGGAAATTGTTCTGATCACTCATGACAGCAACCTGCAAGATTCTGTCACTTACTGATGCTTTTCAGTTGAGATGGTTTTTATTTTGATTCCGGGCCCTTCAGATTTGCCCCGCCTGCACTAAGATATTCCTGTTTGCTTTCTCCCAGTAGCAATGGATGATCTGCCACTGAAACCCCTTTGGATCTTTTTTTATTATACATTTCTCAGTTCAAGTATTATGTGGGTGTAAAAGCCATGGGGGGAAAAAGGCTCTTGGTCTTTCCTGTGCTGAAAAAAAAATCTCTTGCAGAGCTTGCAGAAATGATGAAGGAAATGGGGAGAAATGTTTGTCCTTCAGGAATGAGCATTTCAAAAATTCAAGAGAATGTTTGCAGAGTTATTTCTGTAGCTGTGCTGTGAGGTGAAGTCAATGAAACCGAGTCCATTTATAACTTTCCTGATTTCCTGAATTTACCTGTGTGAATATTGACAAGTCTCTGTACAGTGCAGCCTCTGTCTTAATGCTGGGTGGATTTCATTGAGGCTTGAAGAATGCATCACTAATACACCTGGGCATATTTTCAGCATACTGAGTTAAATCTGGGGCTTTTCTTACTCTTGAGGTGGCATAGAAATGAATTTTCCCATTGTTCCATTTCACTTTAAAAATAGTAGGGTTTAAGGGAAAGGAGAAACCTGCCATTGTTTAAGACAATGGAATCATATTTCTGACAGGTTGTGTTTGTTGCATTTAAATGAAATTTTATGGGTCTTAAAGGGTTTTTTGTTGGGGTTTTTCCCCCAATATTTCTTCTTCTTCTTCCAATTCAATTCTAACTACAATTAGGACAAGGTAATGGACTATCAATGAGCAAAAAGACAGCATTGCTGCAGTTTTCTAGTATTGACATGTTCAATTATCTACCTGTGCCTAGGAGAGAATTTTAATTATTTATATTAATGGCAGCTGTGTGCTCTCCTGTCATCTCTCTGTGAGGCTGGTACACAATATCTTGTGGATAACACAAGATCCAGCCCCAAATTGTCCTTCCCCTGGCATGGGACTGGGAAGGAGCAGGGCTTTCTGCCTCCCTGTACAGCAGAGGGTGACTGATGCCAGAACGAGCTGGAGCCAAGCATGCTGCAACTGCTGATGAGCTCATCAGCATCAATTTTGGACAGGAAGCAGAGTGGGGATAAATAAAGTTGTAAATATCCATCCGCTGGAAAGCGGGGAGCGAGCAGGGGGTGGCTGGGAGGGGCCCCAAGGAGGTACCCACGTGCTCAGGGAGGTCAGGACACATGATCTCGTGGTGCTGCCTACCAGAAACCCCTTTTGTTCCTCTTTCTCAGTCCCTAAAATGAAGATTTTGATTTTCTTGTGCTCTCTGTTTATCTCTTTCTTTCCTTTCACTTCTCTGCACTCCCGTTTTCAGGCAGGGAATGCCTTTGTGTGCTGTGCAGTGAAACTCCCTTAGACTGGCTGGGATCTGGGGATGCTGTTACATTTAAAATAATTTGTGTGAAGTATTTAAGAAAGGAAAGAGCAGCTAAAATCAAAATCCTGCTGTTTTATCTGTCAGTTCATATCAGGGAAAACGGTTACTCGATGAAGCACATCAAGATTATTCCAGAAAAGAATGCATGCAGCTCCCAAGAACTAAATGTTGACAAGACCATGCTTAAACTGGCATTTCTTTAATTTCTAAGAACTCTGCTTTCCTCCTTTTCATTATTCAAAAGAAACTGAAAAATCTCAAGCTCAAAAAATCCTTCAGAGCTGATTCTTCAGTAAGTTAATTCTCCATTTTCTGTAATTCAAAATCAGGGTAGGAAGTAGCAACAGGCAAAGCTCATTTGTGTCACCCCTTTCCTACTCTAAATGAAACCAGCAATCTCTTCCTTGAGTGATTTTTCAGCACATTGTACTTGGATTAGTGAAGGGTTTTTTTGCTTTCATTTTTAATACCGATTATGGGAAGGAAAGGAGAGAATTGTGTATATGCAGAGGGTGATTTAATGATTTGGACAGGAGCCCAAAATTATGCCATTTTTGCCTCTGTGGTTTCTCTAAGCTTCCAGTATTTCCAGCACGGCCTTGTTCAGTGCACACCTGGAGCACAGCTTTCTGCAGAGTTTTGTCCTTAAAACTTAATCATGTGTGAGTGCACGAGTGTGTGTGCCCGTTTACACGCACCTTTTGGGTCATTCTTGGAGTATTCTCTTTATTTCATGTGCTGTTCTCAGATTTTCCTGTTCCTGAAGCGAGGCCCTGAGAAACCATTCCACCATCCTCAGAAAAGTGCCATTTTATTGCCTTCTTTTTCATAGCTGTGTTACAGCATCGCCTTATTGGGCTTTTCTTCACGACTTTTTAGGCTCAAATGGCAGTAAAAATTGAGAGCTTCGTGAAAAGGCAAGAGTCTGGGAACGAGGATTTTTTTAAGGAAATGGGAATTGTGGGTTATGAGGTGAAATTTTGAACATTGGCAGTGCCCTCAGTGGCTCAGCTGATTTCTCTTCTCGTTCAGGATTCTTCACAGCGTCGTTGTCTTTCATCAAATTTGCTGTTTTAACAGCAGATCCATTGAATTTTGAAGAGTGGAGCTGGCAAGACTTTTTCATGTCTGTCTTATCTTCCAAAAGTCTCTTTTCTGCAGGTGAACAGTACTTTTCTCTCCTTTCTGCGTGGCCTGGTTATCACCAGGGAGTGAACATGGTGCAAAAATACATCCAGGCCTGTCCAATTTCCAAACAGAACCTTGAATATTGGGATTTTTTTGGGACTCTGCAATGTTTAGGGAAGCATCTGCCCCGTTTTGTGGGAGGGAAATGGTTCGATCCAGGCAGAGTGTAAAGCACAGCACCCTCTTGTTTTGGGGGTAGAAATTTTATTTAGTGTAAATAATCCATCTGGTAGCATTCATTCCTTATTTTATTTTTCCTGGAAAGTAAACAGCACCGTTTCAAGCTCCACAGATGCAGATGACTTTGAAAAGGGAAAGAAAAAAAAAATAAAAGCCAAACCAAATGTAAATACTGGTGAAAAAAAGTTTTAAATTGATGTGACAGAAATAAAACGAGAGCCAATTTTGCATCAGTAGCCAGTTTCTTTGGGTTAGGAGCTTGTTTCTTGTGTTTTTGCTTAACCAGATATTAACTTTTTCTGCTATAAAGCAATCCTGGAGCCAGATTCTCTTTCTGAATGTCTTTGTACCCAGCAATTGAGACTTCTTTGTGCAGAATGCTGTTAAAAAGAATATAACACCAAGGCTGCACATCTGTTTCTCATTTCCAAGCGAGTCCTTTTACTCCCAGCCTGTATTTTTTTTCCTTCTGCCATGAGATTTGGGGGGGTTTTTAACTTCCAGCAAGCAGGTCAGAATATAAAGATTGCTCCTGAAGTGGATTTTTGGGTGTCACTTGCTCAGAAGGCTTTGGCAGTACGTGGGTTTGTGATGATGTGCATCCACGGCTTGATTTGCTTCGTTCAAATGCCATCATTTAAAAAACCAATTCTGGACCTCTGGCTCTGGGAAATGGAGACCCAAACCAAGGTCGTGGCATCACCCTGAGAGGTTTGGGTGTGTCAGGAGAGGGTGGTGTGAAAGTGTGGATTGTCCTGGCAGTGTTTGTAGGAGCCCTGAGATCCAGGAGCTTTCCAGCTCTCCTCCTAAGCCCTGGAAAGTGACCTGCAGGTGAGGAAAAGAGAAGAGTTCCTTAATTCATCCTTCCTGCTCCAGCTCGCCAGGCTGGGTGCAAGAATTATGGATTTTGTTGTGCTTTTCTAGGTTTTTTTTCTGCTTGGGAAATGAATCGCTGCCTAGTGGCACGTCCCTGAATGACTGGGCAGGGATATGTTTATTCCCTGGAAAAGTTCAGGTGGGATTTTTTTACATCTGTGGTCAGACAGTAACTGGTTTGAGATCAATAATCATAACAATTCTAGCATCTCTCAAGAATTTCTCTCCTGTAAAGCCATGATCTTCCTCAGGAAGATCACGGTGGGGCCGAGGATGGTGTCAGCAGCAAAGGGAATTGTTCAGAAGAGCAAAGGCAAATTCGTGCCAGCCATGGGCCTTTGGGCTCTGCTGGACGTGATTAAATAGGAGAAAATTTCCTTTCCATGCAACAACAAATTGGTCACTTATTAAATCTGGAGCCATTTTTTAAGAGTTCTTTCGTGTCTATTTGTTGTCCAGACTGGCTTTATTCCTGTGTGATTATTCCCTGGGTGGTCTCCTGGCACAGGAATCTGAGATTATTTTGCCTCGTTCTTTTTCCTTTCTGAGGTCTGCTCGGTGGCTGCTGAACAAATCCGTGCCCTGTTCCATTTATCAGGGAAAAGCTGCTGCTGAATTTGGGTAGGAAAGGCTAGATGTGGGCAGCTCCATGGAGTTCCTCCCTTTTGGGGCACTGGAAAGTTTTAAATCATCTGAATTGGGAAATAAAGTCCCTGAGGGTGACAAAACGTTCTCCCAGTCACTGCCTACGTTAAAAGGGTTTCATTATGGTGAATGTCTTCTCTAATGGTGCCACCACTGCTCAGGCAGCAAATGTGGTGCTGCAGGTGATTCTTTGGCTCCCTGATCTGATGTTTGTTGGCTGGGATTCTGGATTTAAAGCTAGTTAACAAATACTTCCATTCAGCAGGCCGTCCTCATTGTGAAAAACAAGTCATTATAATCAGCAAGTACACTTTAATGCAGCTTTTCAGGCTTCTGTGGTTGCTGCTAGAAGAAAAAAAATGTTCTTTATTGTTGTGCTTTAGGCTTTTAAGATACTGGGTCTATGGCCAGATTTGTTACCCAAACCTGAATTTGCCGTTGTGGCACTGTGGAAAGGCTCTGCCACACAGCAGAGCTGCTACAGGGGGAAAATAAATGTTTAAATCTTTCCATAGCAATAGGTTTGGTCGTGTTAATGTGTACCAGTTCTACCCAACAAAAAAATGATGTACCTGCAACTCCCGGATCTGCGACCTTATTCATATTTTATTCATATTAATACTTTAAAAGGCACTTAATGGGAGACTTCCTGGCGTTGTCCATGCTGATGACAACACAAAGGGCACCTGGATTTAATGAAAGCTGTCCCAGGTGCTCCATCCCCAGGCAGTGCAGGACCTTGGGGTGTCAGGGTGGCTCTGGGTGAGCTCAGGAATTCCTGCCTGGCCCTGGCAGGGACTGGGCCCGTCTCTGAGATAAACCAGGGCACCTCGTGCTCAGCACCCTGGCACTCTGGAGTCGGGCACTTACCGAGGAAGCAGCACCTGGAAATTCTCACTCCGGGCTCGAGTCCCGGTTTTTGGGAGCGAGGATCAAAGCAGAGCTCTCTGAGTAACAAACCCAGCCAGGTTTAAGGGCCGCTTGATAGACGAGCTGTGTACAGAAAGGTTGCACTCAATTCCCTGCTCTGCTCATAATATTTGCATAGCCCAAGGTGGTTTACATCTTTTAACGAGCTTTACCCCTGGGAAGGGACCAAAATATCTTTCTGTTGTTGTCCCTGCATTTCTCTGGGGTGCTGTAATATTTTAAAATAAGGCTGGGGATGGTTTCAGTGGGCCATGAACTCTGCTCTGTCCTGCAGCACCAGAAATGTGCCTGCTGAGCTCTGGGTTGTGGCTCCCCCAAACTCCAGCGACAGGATCACCCTGCCAGCGTGAGGAATTCCCCCAGGCAGGGCTGTGAGCGCGCTCCAGGGTTACAAACTGGTGGCAGTTCTCCCCACAGAGCCAGATGCAAGAGACTGCTGCACTTTGGGTTGTTTTGGTAGAATTTCGAAACCCGGAATAGCCGTGAAATGTATCAATCCACAGTGCAGTCCCACCGTGTTTAGTGGGTGATGTTGAGAGGACCCATCTCAAATGAAATGCTGAGGTTGTCTGTTTCTCTGCATTGCACTGTGACCATTCATGTTGCTTCATTTATCTCAGGAATTTAAAAAAAAACCAAGAAAAATACAAAGAAATGCTCCCAATGATTATTTTTTTTTAAATCCCTTTTTCTTTTTTAATTTATGATGATGTATATCAGTCATCGTACAAATACACCGAACCCCTGTGGCAAAACAAATCTTTGCAGTGTGAAGAACAATTTCTGCAGATTCAGTAAGAGAGCATGAAGTGCTGGTTTGGTTGGTTTTAGAAGCATAAAGTTGGTCAAAAAGGTGCCAAATGTTTGATAATCACCTACATCTGTCTTCCTCTTCACAGCTGTGTTTCAGTTGTTTCTGTTTGTGGTTTTTGAAACCGAAGGATGCATTGGATAGTGTTGCACGAAGATCTGAGTGAAGATCCCAGTGTATTTTTATCAATAAACTTACAATTCTGCCAGCTGAATATAAACACGTTTCCTAACGAGCTTGAATCCCTGTAGGACTCGGTGGAAAAGCTCCCTGGATGTGTTTTGCTGGAGAATGTTGTTGGGCCGTGCGAGTTCCCAGAGTTTTATCAATGAAATTGGGTGTTTGAGACCATCAGGGGTTGTTAAACCAGGGAGGAGTGAAGTTGTTGGGAGTAAGTTGTGATTTGGTGAATTCTGATGGAACCATTTCCACTCTTGTGAAAATCCTGCCTCTTCTGGATGCAGGGTGATCCTTCCCCTGCCTCTCTGTCTCCACTGTCAAACATTCTGCTCCTTTCTGCTTCAGTATTGCGTGGCTCTGAGGTCCCTGCACACATCCTGCTCCGCTGCTTGAAGTTCTGCAGGAAAAGTTGTTTGGAACCCATCAAGCTCAGCTGCTTCCCCTGTGAGAGCAGGGTATTGAATGGTCAGAACTTGGAGGGAAAATAAGGAAACAATGGATACTGGGATTGCTCAGGCACGAGTTCCTTACATTTTGTGACTGCCTGCTGTCACCAAATGTGTGGAGTTGTGTTCATGTTTGACATTTATCTTCTCTCGCCTCAATCTCTGTCCCACTGGGTTGAAATCAGCCTGGCAGATCCTTATCTGAAGCTGAAATAAAGTTCTTCGTGCTCAGGGGTTGAGAGAAGCAGAAGCTGAAACCTTGCTGGTCTTGTAGGAGCCTGGAAGATTGTCCAAATAAAAGATAAACTGGGAAAATTGAAGCAGAGAAATAGAGAGTGCTTTAAGATACAACAGCCTCAGAACCAGGGGTCTCTGGAGACTGGGAGGATGTTGGGCTTGGACACCTACTCGGGGAATTTTCCAGGCTGTCCCAGCGTGGTTCTTTCCCTGAACTGATACACTGGAACAGGCTTTCACTGTGTTCTCTGCAACTCAAACGCTCCTTTCATGGCTTTGCAGCCAACTTTTCCTTCTCGCCGGATCATCTGTCTTGTTATAGGCTTAAAAATTTATTTAAACCAGGAAATCTTAAGCCCTGCTTCTCTCCCCTCTTGCTTCCACCTTTCTTCACTTTAGAAATTGAGTTGGGGGGGAAATGATTGTTCTGTTCTCTGTCATTTTTACCTGTTTGCAATATCCAGTCATTTTCCGAGTGTTCAGAAAGGTTGTGCTTTTATTTTGTGAGCCAAACACGAGGATGAATCAGATGTTGGGAATTATATTTGAAATACTTTTCTCTTTGTTTATTTGGCAGGTCCTTGACCAGTACGAGCGAGAAGGGTTTAATTTCCTAGCTAAAGTTTTTAATTCTTCACATTCCTTCTTGGAAGACTTGACAGGTCTAACTCTATTACACCAGGAGACACAGGCTGCCGAGGTAAGCAAATAAAATTTGGATGTTAAGAATTAACCACAGGATCAGATGAATCATGGATGGAACTGAGCAGTGATGTTTGATTTACAGAATGATTGACACGACGGTTTAGACATCTCTTAAATTAATTGGAACTTTCTGCATCTGAGTTTTGAAGTGTTGCTTTTAAAGGGAGCGGGTGACTTTTGTTGTGTGGTGGGAGGAAATCAATTGCAATTTTAGGTCAATTAAAATGTAATTATGGATTATCATGGGGGGGGAAACAACGCTGTTCACAGTGACAAAAAATGGAATGTGGGAAGAAACTGGGGTGTGTTTGATCTCAATATTGAGTTGTGATACTGAGCGTGGTCCTTAAAAAATGAAGCAGGAATCTGCCCTCATAGTGTATTTTAACAATGATTTGTATTCCTTTATCCCTCTGCCACTATCTCTCCCCTTCCACGTGATAATTGAATTTTGGCATAGCTGTATCCCAGGGATGTTTCTGAAGCTGGCTCTGAGAAGTGATTATTCAGTCAGTGCAAGTGCTGGAGCTGTTTTTTCAGCTGGAAAGGGCTCCACAGTGTTGCTTCATAAGGTTTTGGGGGGGATAATGATGACTTGGCTCTCTGTTTCATGTTTTAACCTTTGAAAAGAATGGAAGCAGATGCTGGAAACGTGAACTGTAAAACACCTAATGCATTCTTAAATCAGCATGGTCATACCTAGGAAAAATTTAAATATATATATATATGAGAGGGATCCAAGAAGGGAAAACAAGCACCCTTTAACACGTGCCACTCATTAACAGTCAGAATAATTAAAGTCTGATTGCCAGGCCTGACTTCTCTTGTCTAGGCTGCTCATGGGAAATGGAAAAACAATTACAATTAGTTAGTAATGTATTGTTTTGCAGATATTAATCCAAAAATCCCTTTTGCACCTTCAGAACGTGCGCAGGTGTTTGTGAGTGGAATTTCAGATGCTCCCTACAAAATGCAGAGTCTGGTGTGTGTTTACTGCAGCTTCCTGAAGTTCAAAGTTTAGCTTAAAACCCAGAATTTAGTGTCCTTTCAAAAACCCTGGGGTTCTTTGGTGAGGTTTATGCAGTGAAATCGCTGCTCAGATGTGGAAAAACTGACCTACGAAGTATTTGCAGAGCTCACGCTTTCAAATTCGGTTAACTAGCATAAAACCAGGGAGCTTTCTTGATTCTTCCCTGCAGCACTGCTGTGTTTTTGGGAAAATCCATCTCTTTTAGCAGAGTTAACCAGTTTATTGATGAATCTGTGGTTGTGAACGGCAAGGGCTGACAGGCAGATTATTTGTAGATTCTGGAGCACTCTTGCTTGCTTTGGATTAAAAGCCAATTTAATTGGATTAAAAGCCAATTCTTTGTTGCATTTTGCCACTGTTGGCTCTGCAAAACAAAGAGATTGTTTTGTGGTCCTCCACAAGTCCCAGTTCATCAGCTGGGGCAGTTTTTTACATTTTTTAAGTGCACAAGAGAGTGATTTTAATATCTTTTCTGCGGAATTACTCTCGTATCTTCAGCTCCTTTTCTCTTGTATTTCCAGCTCCTTTTTTCTCACGCTGCAGCTGGGGAGCGTGAGGTCTGCAAAAATGTTTTTTTGGGTTTCTGGCTGCTTTGGAGCTGCTCTTGGCAGAATGTATTCCCTAAAATGGAGCCATTAGATTTGCTAAGATTGGTGCCCCTTTTGATTTGAGATGTCCTCGTGACATTCTAAAGGCTGCAGCGAAAGCAGGGAGAGGTTTCATCAGGTGTGTATGGCCTGGTTTGTGATGGGAACATTTCATTTTCCTGCTGAGAAGTTCCCTGCCTTTCTCCACTCCAACTCTTCAGAGAGATTTTGTGGATTATTGGTGCGTTTGGAGACCATAAAAATGGCTTCTGGTAACTGCAGATTTTCCTTTCCTCCTGTCTAGTAAAATCCATCCAGCGCTATTCCAGAACTATAAAGAAAATAGACTTGTAAAGTTAGATGTCATCCAAGCCAGTAACATCATAATTGGCTTGTAATTCCATATATAAATCCCTGCTATTTGACTAATAAACCTGCATCTGATAGGGGAACTGCTCGATCTTGGGCTTATTTTTAAAAGGTTCACTGTTAAAAATGTGAATTCATTGAGAGCATTTCATGGAACGTTTTGCTGAGGGTGTTTTGTTGTGGTCAGCAGAACTGTCCTGCTGCCGTGAAATCACACACTGAACCTTTATTATTATTATTATTATTTTTCATTTTTAATTCACCTGAATGCTTAGCTGCTTTCACTACGTAAAAGTGCTTTAATGAGGAATTGCTTCTAAGTTTTGAGTGGAAAGAGGATCTGGATGAGATGTGCGTGCTCTGTAGGAGGAACTGTTCAATACAACGTTTTTGGATGGCCTGAATTTCCATGGAAACTCCCCCCACGTGCATTGTTAGCCCAGAGTGTCTGTGCCCTGATTTGAGGGATACAATTTACAGTAAGATATGGGAGATTTAGTGAAAATCCTTTTTTTTTTTACTTGCTTTTTTAATTCCTATTCCAGGGCTGTGCTGTTGACCATGACATTATAACACAGATTTTAGTGTGGTTTAAATTTGATACCAATTGCAGGGTTTTTAGTCAGTAGAGCACCTCTTTCTTCAACATGAGCTGCGTCAGGAAATCATAAATGTTCTCCATGACTTCCTCAGCATGACAATTAATAAATAATAACATCAGCAAGCTTTTCTAGCCCGTCTAGAACTGACAGTACATTTCAGGCATCTGCTCTTTCTACATCTGGCTTTAATTTAGGGTCTCTGGAACATTTTGGGGTTGGTTTTTTTTTCCTGATCCCAGTTAGATATTTCTGTGCAGCTCAGGCAGGAGCCTCTGGTGACACGCCTGGCTTTGAAGGCCAATGGAAGCTGTGGGAAACTCCCGTGTCAGCACTCAGGCCCTGTTTCCACTGGATGCAGTTCATCTGGGGAGCTGCCCGAGCTCGTGGAAGCACTGAATTTCTGTTTTCCACATCACTCCGTTTCCTTTCTGCGAACCTCAACTTTTAAACTTGACCCTTGCTCGCTTGTGCAGTCGAGTTTAATGGCCGGGCTTAAAATAGAGGCAGCCTGAGCATCCTTGGGTTGTTAATCAGAGGGTGGAGGTGTGGAATTGGAGGCAGGAAAAGAGAATTTTCAGGTCAGAGCTTGGCTGGGCCCAGGACTGTTCCAGATCAGTGCGTCCCTAAACCCAGGTTTGCTCCCCACATGCTCCAGATTAAACCCTGCAGAGGGTTTTGGGTTTGCTGCTGTGGAGATGCTTTTCCATCTCGAATTTCTAATTCAGTCTAAAATTTTCTAATCCTAAATCACAGCTTTCCTGATATGCACTCAGCTCATTTTTCTCCGTAGTAATACACGAGTGTAAATATACTTTTCTTTGGATTTCAGTTCCTAAATGACTTGGATGCTTTACTGCCCTTCCTGCTTTCATCAGGACGAAAGAAGATTATAAAATAAAAGGAGATTAGAAATAAAATTTTCACTTGGTTTTCTGACTGATTAAAAAACAAGAAGGGGCAGAAGTCTTGCAGTCTGAGAGGGTCATAAAGAGCTTTGGAAAAAAATCAAATGTGGAGCAGAGATCCTATTTTTGAGTGTGATTGTAAAGGTCAGAGATGGGTGCCAGCAGGTCACTGTGTCTGGGTTATTTCACTTCAGTCATGTTGTACTTCACGTTTCTGTCTCTCACAAAAAGTGTGGTATCTGTAGGTTCTGTGACGAGTTCTCGTGGTCACTGAATGAGGCCTGCTTGCTATTTCCAAAATTCCTTTTCTGTGCTGGTTTGCTGTATCCCAAACAATCCTTCTTATCCTTATTAATGAAAAAAAAAAGGATTTGTGCTAGTCAGGTACTCGGAGAAAATACAGACACCCCTATTTTGTCATGTTCCTGCACTTCTTTGAGCTTTATGCCCTGACCATTTTTCAGTCATTTCTTGAGGAACGAGGCTTAGCTGTAGAATAAGCAGCTGGTATTAAAAAGGAACTTTGTGCTTTGTCCTAATTTGGAAGAAAATTCAGAATTTCCAGTGTGCTTTGCTATTAAAAATATCCTGCTTGTTTCTGATTCTGCATTATGTTCTGCAGCGTGTTTGATGCTGAAACAATAACATGTGAACAGCCAAAGAAAAAACCCCAAGCAAAACAGAAAAACCCAGCTACAACAATATTGTAACAGCAAGTCCTGGAACTTGACAATTTTTATCCGTTAGCCAAGTATTATTCTGAATTTCATTTTATTTGGTGTTATGAAAACTTCCTAAAGAAATCATTACTGATGGGTAGCCCAAAATTAATATTTGAGACTTTTCTCTGTGTGAGCTTTTTTTTTTGTTTGTTTTCCTTCATGTTTTTAATCTGGTGCATTTCAGGAGAAATTCATTTTGACAGATTCAGGCCTGCCCTGGAATTTCTTTCTTAAGAGATTAAGAGATTAATTTGTTTTCTTTCAGGAGGTGGGTTGTTTTTTTTTTTCTTTTTCGAGTTTTCTCATGATGTCAATTAGTGTCATCATTTTTCTCCATTCATCAAGCAACGTTTCCCAGATCTTTGAATAATGGTAAATTTAGTTTTTTTCGTGTGTGCTGAGCACAATCCAAGTGAGAAAGGAGGGCTGCAGGTTTTAAATCCGAGGAGATTTGCATGGCATGGGGGTGACTGTGCTGGGTTATGATATTGCTGAAATAGATTGAATCAATGTGTCCCTCACACATTGCTCTGCTGAACCGTGGGGTTTCACTGCTGACGCTTGGCCGAGGAGAGGGGATTGTTACATCCACACACAACCCTTCAAACTGACTTTTCCAGCCTTTGAACCAACCCCAATGGGCTTTAGCAGATTCCTTCTGCAGCTTTTGGAAGGGTTTAGAAATACCTGTGAAGCAATGCCTCTGTTTGCTACCAAAACACCATCTCCTTGTCTTTCCCCTGATACCTTCACTGATAATTTCAATTATTACTGTCATTAATTGTATTCAAATGCTCTTCCCGGGGGTTACCTCAGCGAGTGATGTGCACAGGTACTGCTGTTTCATGATGTGTCTGAATTAATGTGTGTTTGTCCCTTCAGGGCAGGGAGGGGCGTGTGCAGCCCTTGATTTTGGTGGAGCCAGGGGAAGGACAGTGGGTCGGTAGCCAGTTATCAGTTTTGTTTGAAATGTCACATATATGGGGAAAAAAACCCCACTGAAAGAAGTGGACTAATGGCATTTGGGTTAGCAACAGATTGTGTTGGTTTAGATTTATTTTTTTTTCATGTATTTAACTGAATTGCTGTCGTAGTGCCAAAACATTGATAGAGTTTAAAATCTGCTTTAGCAGATTCCTTCTGCAGCTTTTGGAAGGGTTTAGAAATACCTGTGAAGCAATGCCTCTGTTTGCTACCAAAACACGACCTCCTTGTCTTTCCCCTGAGACCTTCACTGATAATTTCAATTATTACTGTCATTAATTGTATTCAAACGCTCTTCCCGGGGGTTACCTCAGCGAGTGATGTGCACAGGTACTGCTGTTTCATGATGTGTCTGAATTAATGTGTGTTTGTCCCTTCAGGGCAGGGAGGGGCGTGTGCAGCCCTTGATTTTGGTGGAGCCAGGAGAAGGACAGTGGGTCGGTAGCCAGTTATCATTTTAGTTTGAAATGTCAAATATATGGGGAAAAAAAACACCACTGAAAGAAATGGAATAATGGCAACAGATTGTGTTGGTTTAGATTTATTTTTTTTCATGTATTTAACTGAATTGCTGTCGTAGTGCCAAAACATTGATAGAGTTTAAAATCTCTGTGTAAAATTTCACAGCGAATCTCAGGTAACTAGGAAATGGAAAGTGCTGCTAGGAATACATTTATTATCTCATCGGTTTTTATGTGAGGGGGAGAAGCTTTGCAGCAAAAACCTGGGCGAGCCCTCAGTCCTGCAGCACCTCATGTGCATTCTGTGCTCCTCACAAAGCTCCTGCAGACAATAACTCCTGGTTGTTCTTCCTCTTTCTGAACAGCATTGATCAGTGCAGGTGATCAATATCAGCCATTCTCTCCCAATTCTGGGCTTTCTGGGCTTTCCTCTTTTCATAAAAACTCCACCTCCAGAACGGTTGCAAAGGTGCACTGCTTTTCTTTATGACTCATTTTAATTGCTCTCATTAGATCAGTGCCTAACCAGGGAGTATTTGAACTGATGAAGTAATGTTTTGATTTGTGCTGTAGTAGTAAATGGTATTAAATTGTACTTTATTTAAGATTTTAAAGTAATTTTAGCTAATGATGAACACAGCACCCCAGAATTTTGGAAGGGAACTGCTCTGCTGAAGCTGTAAAATCTTTATTTTGGGGAAGCAATTCTCTTCTAGAAAGATTTTCAAACTCTGTTGACTCCTTTTCCTTTGAAGGAAAAATCCCCAGTGAAGAAGAAGTAAAATAATTTAGGGATTAAATCTCTTCCATTCCAATATACTTTGTCACAAAGAAGAATGAATAGACTGCTCAAGATGCATTCTATTATTCTCATGTGAAGAATAAGAGATTACACAACACAGACAAACAACGCTGATGAACTCTTTCATTCTAATTAAGAGCATAAATTCTACAATGTGCATCTCAGCCCAAGAGTATGTGAGCCCTTGTAGATCATTCAAATTTAAAAAAAAAAGAAGAGAAGAGTTTGCTGCTGGACAAATCAGTGCCAGATTTCTATAAACACCAATTGTTGTAGCCTTACCCGGAGGTGCTGTGAATGTCTCAGGGCAGGGCTGCCTCAGCCTTCCCTCAAGTGTTAATTGAGTTCCTTTATTAGGGATCAATGTGCTCTGGTCATCTTGGAGCCCATGAAATGTTGTCCACCAGAGTATTTCATTGTTAACCGTGTTTGCCTCCTCCTGACAGTCCAGATTTCCTCTGGAAGCATCTCCCGGACTTCTCTGGGGTCATTCCTGTCGGGGTGAAGCCACGCAGTCAATTATCACATCCCCCGAGTGCCTCGGTGGTTTCTTATTGGCAGCATCTGATTCAGCCCCCAAAACCTTGCTGCACAACCAGCAGTGGCTTTTTTTTTCAGCTTTGGAACCGATTTTCCTGTAAATATAGGTGGAACTAGGAAATGGTCATGAATGAAGTCGACTGCAGTGTGAAGAGCTGCTGAAAAACCCCTGTGGATTTAGCACAGCCTCTCTTCAATGCCAGTAGCTGCTAATTCACAACAGGAAATTAAGCACCACAGATTTTAAGAACAGAACATCAATTTTAAGAAGGGCTCCTAATGTGGAAGTCTCCTGTGGAAAACGGTTTGTGAGCGACTTCTCAGCTTAAAGTTTCACCGTGTCTTTGGGTTTGGAACTTTGAGAACTGTGGAATAATTTTACCAGAATGTTTAAAGATTCTCATCTGTGCTGCTGCTGTAATGCAGATATTGCTGGCTCAATTTTGGTTGGCACTAATTTATAAAACAGGCAGATTTGAGTAGCCTTTCAAATGAATGCTAACCCAGCTCTTACTGGCCTCAGCTCTCTTTCTGTTTGAGTATTTTCCTGGTGTTTGCACTTTAATGAACATCTCTGCAAAGTGCTGGTGTTTCCTTTCCCTCACTGTAGTTCAGGTTCTCCTGAAGTTTCCTTTTTCCAGCACTTTTTTGGAGCACGTTAAAACTTGGCTCCCAGCTGAAATTTGCCGTGCAACACAGTTGTTTTTATGGAATTGGCTGGAGTCCTGGAGAAACCACCCCATAGCTGAGGAGTGAGAAAAATTAATGACCAATTCTGTAGTTAAAACCCAGATTTGATTCCGTGATGAGCCACTTTGTACCTGAGAAGATAAGGATTGGTTCTCTCTTATCACTTCAGTGGTAATTTGTCCTTAGCAGTGACTTCTTTTAGTTGATTTAAGGTCAAATTAGCTGGGAAGTTAAATCTTGTAAATTGTAAATGGAAGTTGCTCCTGACCTCATGAGGAGGCATCAAAAAAAGTCTGCATTGTTATGCATAAAAAATCAGCCAAGGGAAAAGTGTCTCACTTTTAAGTCTGGAGAGTGTAACATTAAAAAAAGAAAAGTTTTAGGATGAGTTTCTGTTTTCTTGGTCTCTCAACCTTGAAGAACCCCACTCTAGGTGTTAAACAATGCGCTTCAAATTAGGGATGAGTGGTTGCAATTTTTAGTGTCGAGTGTGGGATAACAAAGCTGTTCTTACGTGGGATATTTCATGAAGCAGAAGCTGCTCGAAGCAAAAGCTCTTGTGAGTTACTGAGTTTGTTGTTATTTTCATATACAGCAAAACTTTCTGTTATTCTACAGGTGTGGTGATGGTTTTTAGTCCTTTAATGGTTACACAGCAACCTTAAAGTAATGCAGTTTTCCTGGGTAAACAGGAGTGGTTTTGGTAAAGGGCAAAATGCTCGACCTGGAAATCTAACAACAGAACTCTTTAAGGGTTGAGTTGAGCTGCAAGCCCTGGTAGGAAGGAAATTCATGGCTAAAATGTGATAAGGATCAGCTCACAGAGCTGATTTAGGGTCTGTGTGTGGCAGTTCTGCCGCCATCCCTGTGTGGGAAGGTGTACGTGCAGATGTTGTCTGATTCTTCAAGTGTAAAATATTGCAAAATGGCCATTTCATGGCACAGGACTCTCTAACACAAGAGGTGAATTGACTCTCTTCCAGTTAAAACACAAAAGTAAACATCATAAAACTGGCCCAGTTGGAATGGCCTTAAAGCTGCGAGATGATGGAAATAAATTTGGAGAAAAACTCCACGTGTGCAAGTGCATCAGCGCTTTGTCATCTGAAAAGGAGGGTTCTGCTGAAGTACTTATTATATACAAAATAAATTCCTGTGATTGTAAAGTACTGACTCAAGCCCACCAGACAACGGATTTAATCCCCCTGCAAGTCAAGTGTGAAATCCAATAGGTTAATCAATAAATACAAAAAAAATACATGGTTAGGAAAAAGATACAAACTGTGATTTAGGTGGAGATAACTGCCAAGAGGCTTATTTATTTTTGGGTAACTGAAGAAAGTCAGGCACAGACATGGAGAAGGGAGGCACAAGTAAACCTGTAAAGAATTAAGCAATCACTTTCCAGCCTCTCAAGGGGATAGGGGTTAAGAGATACAGTTTTAAAAGTCTTTATGTTGTTGAAAAGTTTATTTGCCTAATGTCTACTGAGACAGCGTGCCAACAACAGCAAACCCAAATGCAAGTTAGAAAGAGAAAGAGAAAACTACTACTGGAAGAGAATATGAAGGCATAACAAAGCTATTTAGAAGTGTTACAGTGCAGCAGCTGGTTTTGCTAATGCTTCTTGGTTATTTTTTTAAAAAAATAATCATCTGAGTCCTAATTCCCTTTGTCTTCTCCCTCTGAGTAGCTGCAGTGTGTGAAGCTTGCTGGCCCATGACTCATTCTTCCCACTAATGCTATTTCTTTGAATAGCCCTTGTGAAAACATGCATTTTGTGTTAGTTGTCTTAGCTGGCAACCGGGGAGGCTTTTTCTTCTCCCCGGGTGAGTGATTTATGTGTGCTAATCTCTGGATCTGCCTTTGCCACACATGGTGCCTGCGAAAACACTGGCGATGCTTTACCTGGGCTTGCTGTGCTCACCTTTCTGCAAGAGTAACTCGAGCACTAAAACTCATTTAATCTCTTCCTCCACAGGCAATGGTCTCATATCTAATAAATTCTGATACCTTGGGCTTCTTTTCAGGGACAGGCAGTCACGAACCTGAGGCTGGATTTTAATTCTTACTAGATCTGAAAAGGGTAACGGGCAAAGAAGATGCAAATGCAAAATAAGATGTGATTTCCAGCCTCTAAAAGAAACTTCTTTGCGTGACTTTGGTTCGCTGTAAGAAATATGGAAGTAAATGACTGAGGGCTCATTCAGAGGAAGAATTAAAGAGCCACTGTTGAAGCTTTTGTGTGTCAGGGAGTGCTGGGTGTGCTGTTTTAGCTGTCCCACTGTGGGCAGCCCTGGCAGTGCTCTAAAGACCAGGCTGGGGCCGCTTTCCCGGACTCTGCAGATTTTCTCTGCTGCCCCAGTGGAACGGGCAGGCTCCTGGGAGAGAATTCTCCTGAATTCTGCCTGCTCACATCCATCACAGGGATATTGATACGGGCAGCATCCTCTCCAGCTGTCCTGGGCTCCCCAAAGGCAGGCCTGGATTAACTGGGGACAGCCTTTGGAGCGAGTCCAAACTGTAAAACACGAGCTCAACGTTTTTAGGTGGGTAATGAAATACCTCAAACCCTGCCTGCCTTGGAATTACAGCTTCAGCCTTGGCTGGGGCTACTTATTTGATACTTCTGCTTTCTGGATTTAATCTAGACTTTGGTATTTGGATCCAATCGTTGAATGCGTTTAATGTGCAGTTTAATTCGTAGATTTATGCCTGCAGATTATATTTGGATTGCTCGACAAAGTGGAATCTTGGTTATAGCCAAACATGTTGATAAAGTTCAAGGAGCTGACTGTGACTTTTCTTTTTATACGATGGAAATTAGGGATGGTTATGGGAGATTTGGGGAAAGGAAGTAATGCTGTTAAACGTAGTTTTAGTTAAGTTGAGGCATAAAGGTCACTAAGTTTTCTGCAAATGAGGTTAAATTCAAGCAAGGTTGAATTTAACTCACAGGTAACATCCCTGTGAGTAATAGCTGCTGGAGGATGCTGCAGGAGGAGTTTTCAGGACAATACTAGAAAAAAGTCAGTGTATTTGTATTTGGAAAATTGCATTTTAGGATTTAAGGTCACTTATGAAATAGAAGAATGTTGCTTTCATTAAGAAATGTCTAAATCGAAGAATAAATGTGTCCTTTGCATTCAAAAGCAAATGACAGTCCCAGCTCTAGCATGCAGTCTGCAATCCTTTGTTCTGGTGAGTTTTTTCTTTACTCTCTCCTGTTTAAAAGCAAAAGAAAAGAGCTCATGGCAGAGAAAAGTGCCTATAGAACAGGCTGCCTGTTCAGAATTGTTATTTTAATGTGGAGAGATGAGGTAATAGAGTACAGCAATAACAGCAAGCTGCAGTGTCTGACTCCAGCATCAACAACTCCACAGGCCTGATCTTTATTGGACTTTTTTTTTAAATTTGGGAGGAAGAGGAGGGGGGCTCTGATTAGCATATCTGTTTCAGGAAGAGTATCAAGAGTTCTCCAATTTCATATTTAAATCTGGGATCTGATTAATACTTGAGGCATGCAAGGGAGCTATAACATGAAGGCTGCTGTTACTATAGTGAGATGCTATTACAGACATCACAAGACTTGTTATACAAGGAAACATGATTACTTTGGATTAAAGGAGTTGCCAAAGGCTTGAAGGATTTATTGGTGCTGCTGCTTTGAGTTATATATAACTTCATTATTTTGTTGAAAACATTTAGATCTAGAATTAATGAAGCGCAGTAAATGCTGATGAAATGAATCAGCAGGTTTGACAGCTTTGAACTGACACTGAGCGACTGATGAATTTTGTGGGAGCGTTCTTTAGGTCTCCAAATTGCTGGATAATGTACAGAAAGTAATAAATCCAGCTTTTGCACGGAGAAATGGAGCTTAATGAGTGCAGTGAGGTGCATCAGAGTTGATGTGATCGAGATCATATTTCTGAAATGATTTGTAATTCCTGAAGCTTGTGGGGGAGGAAACGGCCCGAGCTGCTGGGGATGGTGTGGGGATGGTCTGGAGCTCTGGGATAAAACTTTCTGGGGCCAGTGGGAGCTGCAGAGATGGGAGGAGGAGGCACAGGATGAGTGACAGCGATGGTCATGTGGGTCTGAGCAAGGCGAGGGGAAGTGGGGAGTTGTGGCTTTAGAAACAAAGGACTGGAATTGGGCTTTTTTCCTGCAAAACTTAGTCACAGGGAGTGTAATTAGAGGGGAAATGCAGATGTGTCACAGCTCCGTGGTGTGCTGGGCTGCTGCAAGGTCTCTTTTCTGTGTGAATTAGGAGTGCAGTGCGTATCACATCCATTTGATCATTTCATTAATCTCAGCTGGATAAAACTGGCAGCATTTTGACGTTGCTTCCCTAACCCAGCTCAGAGAGGGCTGTGACATCCAGAAACACTTTCTAGACAGCTGCATTCCATCCCGTTCCGTGCAGTAGTACTGCAGAGATGTTTCAAGAGGATCATTGTTTTAACAGGTGATTAACTGCAAATTATTTATTGCTTTCTTGAGCTTAGCTCAGCAGTCATCATTTGCTCTTGATGCCACGATGCAGAATTACTGCTGTGGGTATTAACGTGAGTCTGAAGGAGAAATGAGCCATAATCAATGATGAAAGGTTTTCAGGTTTTGAAATAGTCCCACAACATTCATTCCTTACAAGCAACACTGTAAAGAGAAAATATGTAATGGCAGAAATTGTTCTTGAGTTCCCTCTGACTCTCCCCTCCGTGACGTGACTCAGGAATTCAGTTATGTGAAAATATGACTGAGTCCCTTTTGCCTTTGGGGTACAGACCTGGGTGAAATCCAGGATGAGATTGGATTTCAGTAAATTGGATAACTTCTTTCCCAGTCTTTTTAGCTTTGAATTTGGGACAGAACTACATCAAAAGCTGGAATAGCTTCCTCATCTAACTATTCCACGACCGAGTGGGGTTTGGGTTTTGGGTTTTTTTTCCCTCCTCAGATAGTGTCTGATTACTAAATTAAGCTCTCAGCATCAATAAATCATTTCCCTGCGGAGTAAAACCTGTAATTTTTCATCTGTGTTGTCCTTTGTACCTTTTGAAATATCGCTCCTGGGGCTGTGGGGTGACTCCCTGGGCAGGTACAGCTCAGAGAGAGAGAGAACAAAGGGATCCAGGTGCGTGGTGCACTTTGGTGGGGTGACAAGCTGGACACATTCCAGAGGATTTGCAGGAGCTGTGTGAACTCCTGGGAGCACCGTGGGGTTATGGAACGAGGAGCCAAGTGAAAAACCAAAGGAGGGGTTTTTCAGGAGCCTCGCACACCGTGAGGTGTGATCCATGTGAGGCTCACCAGGGCACTCCTATTCCCAGGAAACAGAGGTGGGGATGCACAGAGAATCATCCCTGATCCTGCAGGAACACAGGTTAGAAACCAAACCAGCCCAGGCTGGGTTGGAATGTGTGTTCTCACCATCTGGAGGTAAAGCAGAGTCTGCAGAACCACCTGAGTGGAAAGGGTGGCCTGGTTTGGGGTGTTGGCTGGCAAAACCCATCGTCCAAGTGGCACCGGAATGTTTTAATTTAGGATTTCTCGTTCCGTGCTGTGAGGGGCATCACAGAATCAAAACCTTAAAATGCAAAAATCTGTTTCTTCCGGATGTCAAAGAGTTGGAGGGCAGAAGGGAGGAATGGAAATAATCTTTTGCCCAGATTATAAATTAGTGGCGATTAGGAAAAATCTGTGAGTCCACAAAGCCCAAGAGCTGGGATTTCTCCTGCCCTGCAAGCCCTCAGCTCGTTTTTCTCCCTGTATCCCACCCAAAGGTATTTTTAAAGCTGGATGAAGGCAGCTCTCGTTCTCTCACTGTGCCTATATTGACACAGCCACAGATGTTATTGCTGTGCAAACCACTGGCATTATTTTTTCTCTTCAGTACTTTCCTGGTTTCCCTTTTGCTGCGACAATTTTGTCGTCGTTGCTGGGAGCTGGAACTATTTCATTCATGGGCCACAAATGTTTTCTGTTAAGCATTCAAAACCTCCCATCCTCCTATTGTGCTTTTCCAGTTTGCTATAAAGTGCTCCAGCCCCATCCAATAGAGTTTGGTTTAAACCTTATTTTTAACATTTTCTCAGTTTCACTTTAGTTCTCCAAGATGGATCATTGCTGTCAGTTTAGTGATGGAATTCTCCTGTCTCATTCACTCATTTCAATCCCATCTCTTGCTTCCTTTGTGTTTCCCTGCTTCCCAGCACTTCTCCTCTCCTGTCCTCTGTGATCCATAATTTCTCTGTTTGGTTCACACCTGCTTGCTTTGAATGTCTCCTTTGCATCCTCTGGATGTTTGATTTTAAGGGGGCATCTGCATGGCTTGGAATAAAAACGTTCATCTTTTCATCCTCCAGGTTTTCAAGCTCACTTCAAGTTATTTCAGGGTGGACTCTCAGAATCAACAGTTGCAGCTTTCTGTTATTTTTGTGTTCTTTTGTTCTAATGGTAGTTGGAAGTTGATAGAGGAATGCTTCTAAATTATTTCCTTTTCAATAATGGATGTGGTTTTCTATCAGAATGTTCTAAAAAAATGCTGCTCGTCACAGGCCTTTTCCTGGGCACATTGGCATGTTAAAAAAAAAACAAACCATAATTTTTCTTCAGTCTTTTTTGTTCTTTCACAACAATCTGGTTGAGTAACGCAGCATTTATTCTATTTCTGCTTGCAAACACTTCCATTTTAAACAACTGCTGGACAAATGAATGACATCAGTAATACTGTGCTGCTGTTAACTGATTTATAGTTAAATGTATTCAGGTCATGTTTAAATATTGAAATTTGTTCCTTACAAAGACTGGGCTTAAGGTTAGGATCAGGTCCTGTGTTTTATTCCATTTGTTCCTTCAGTGATTTGCTTGGCCCCACAGCACCACTGCCTTGCCCAGCATTTGTTCTGTTCTCCCTATAAAAGTCAGTTTATTATTCTGGTTGATTTTCCATTCTTCTTGTACGAACATGCAGCTCCCAATACCTGCATCGCCGTTGAGCAACAAGAAATCGTCAGTACCCGTTTTTCCTGACTGTTGAGTGTCAGGTGTAATTTAAGAGTCATTTTTGGGAAATACTCCTTCATTGCCCATTGCCCCTCGTCAGCAGCCTCCCTCAGCCCCGTGTGCCTGGGAAATTATTCTAATCCACAGCTCCTGCCAAGGCCTGTTACCTCCAGATTCCACAGTCAAACATCAAGAGTTACACTTTAAACCCTAACATTTATATCAAAAAAAAAGCTTTTTTTAGTCTTGGTGGGTTTTTTTTCCTTTATCTTCTTCATAATGTAATTTCTTGGGAATTTAAGGCTGTCCACAGGCCTCAGATACCTTTTTTTTAAAAAATATTATGTCTGCATGGTCAGAATTAGATGTGTGCACTCATTCAGACAAGAGCGACTCCATCTGGTTCTGCCCTGGTTTTTCTGTCAGGGTTTTGTACAGGTTTTTCTGGACTTTTCACTGGAGGTTCTGCAGTTATTTCACCCCAATTCCATGGAAAGGTGGAGCCCAGGGAAAAGCTGGGCTGAATCTCTTGCCCTGCATCTTTTGTGCTAAAGCTCCTGTCGGGTTTCATGTGTTTTTATCACAAACCAGAGCATGTTGACATCACTGACAACTCCCAAATCTGTGTTCACCCCCCTCCCACAAACAAAAAGGAGAAGGAGCCCCTTCCATTCCCATTTTTTGTCCAGCTCAGGTCTCTCCGTAGCTTTTTATTGAGCAGAAGAACCAAGGAAGTGAAATAGCAGAGAGAGGTTTGTCCTCCTTGTTCTCACCATCGACTCCAGCGCAGTTAAAGTCGAGTTTTTTATCTCTGGCAATTGAGTATCTCTTCACAAAAAAATACTGGAAGTTCTTGGAATTGCAAACATATCAGGCCACGAGCCAAGCTTTCCCTGGCTAGGCAGTGACAAAAGCTGCCAGTGGATCTGAGTTTTATGTGGTGTTTTTTTCTCTGTTGAGAAACTACTGTTCTCTCTGAGGTCATCAAAACTTATTGCAGCTAGGATTCGATATTGGATTTTAATGGTTGTTCTGGAGTTGAAATGGGAATTCTCGCTGGTGGAACACCCAGCAGATCGTAGCTGAAGTTGTTCATCTGGAAATTTTAAATTAGGTTTTAGCCCAGCGTATTAGTAATTTTAGCAGAATGTTCTGAACCGAGATGAAAATCAGATGTTCCTCATGGAAATAGGGAAGTCCAGACAATGGATATTGTGTTTAGGTTACGAGACTCGTGGTCTTCCTTTTTTTAATTTTATTTTCGTTGTTTACATTGCAGGCAAGTCTTTGTTCATTTTAAGGGATAAAGCTATTCGTTTTAAAGCACTTTTTTTTTTTTAAAGTTTGTATCCAAAAATATTTCTCTGGAGTGGTATAAAAAATTGGGTTTTCTGGAAATTCATTTCCCTCATGAACGGACTCCTGGTGAGCGAGGAATTTTTATGACTCCCTTAAAAAACAATTGCAGGCATTCCACAAATAAACAATACATTGATTTGAGGGGGGGGGGAGAGCATTTTAATGACTATTTTATAATTATTTGTTCCCCAGTGTTTATTTCAGTGTGGTATGTTGTAATTTTTAACTTAGTTATCCTAAGAATTCTCTCGTACGGCGGAGAGAGGAGAGCTTTGGAGCAGGAGCCAATTCCCAAGTGCAGACACAGGACTGACTCTGATGTTCCACCGATTTCCATGAGGCCTGGAAGAAGAGCTGGAATAGTTCAGGCCAGCTGCTTTCTCCTCCTTTTCCCATCTTCTTTTGGCAATTTCGATCTCTCTCCTCCCTCAATGAGATTTTCCTCCCGCGCCTTTCATGAATAAATTTCACGTGCGATTTTTCTTTGGGTTTATTTTTCTCCTTTCAGGGCTGTTTTTGCTGAATAGTTGACCGTGGTCACAGCTCCCTTGGATTTGGCCTTTCCTGTGTGTGAACCCCTGTGAGTGACAGTTCTGATTCTCCTGGCGCAAGAACACAGTGCCCTGGTCACGCACAGAGCAGCAGAAACCCTGGCATTGCACAAGGGTTTGAAAAATTGGGATAAAGGGCACTGGACAATCCTGGATTGCTCCTTTGTCCCTGAGGGAGCAGCAGTTGCCTGCCCATTGTTGCTTTTGCACAGGATTTGCTTTCTCCTGCTCAATCTGCACATAATCCAGGAGGTGCTGTTAGCAGCAGCAGTGCAGTTTGTGATT
The DNA here is from genome assembly GCA_013398855.1 of Mohoua ochrocephala. NCBI lineage: Eukaryota > Metazoa > Chordata > Aves > Passeriformes > Acanthizidae > Mohoua > Mohoua ochrocephala. The sequence continues at coordinate 69,638 of VZTA01020743.1, forward strand.
CAGCTCATGTTGCTGCAGTATTTTTGCTGATTTTGAGTCATGTCAATAATATTTTTGTTCACCCAGAGGAGAGCTCAGAGGGAAAATGCTAACGTTTAGAAACTGAAAGATGTCGTGCAGCCAGGATGAACCTGTTGCTTGGGGTTTCAGATGTTTGGGTCTTAATTTCCCCTCCGTCAAACCTGTGCGTGTGTCACTTACATTCTCAACAAGTTTTTCCTCAACTCCTTTAATCCATGAGGTAGAAATGTTGCAGTTTTTTACAGGAAAAAACCAGATTAACTGGCAGCTTTTGTGCCTGCAGCAGTCCTTGGTGTGTGTTTGGGAGCAGGAGGTGGCTGAGCAGAGAGCCCTGAAGCTCCTTCTGTGTGTGCACGTAAATAACAATATAAATACAGGCAGCACTGCCATCAGTGCAGAGGCTGATCGGATTTTGTCAGTCCTTTCTCCTTCGAGGGAGCCTGGCAGACTTTCAAAGGTTGCTGCTGTCAGAAAGTTATGAAACAGAAAAAAAAAAAAATACAAATCAAAGTTGCCATGATCTCCTTCCAACTCCGCCAGAGCCTGAAGTCACTGTGGCAGAAACCAGATCGCTTCTCCATTTTCCAGAGCAGCAGCACAGGGACAGCAGCAGAAAGCAGAGCTGACAGGGCTGCTCTGATGTTCAGGGGCTCAGGGAGGGAGCAGGATGCCGTGGAGCAACATTTATTCCCTCTGTTACAAACGTGCTCACAAGGGTTCCTTATTTCTCTGTCCGCAGCGGTATTTCTGACTGTGACAAAGTGATTTATGTCACGGTTCAGCACTGGCTTGGCCTCGGCAAAAAGATCAAAGAAATGGATGTGAACATCAGAGCAAGAAGAAGTAGGTGTCCAAAACGGGGTCTCGTTGGGTGTTTTTAGAAGGTGAAGTGAAGCCGGGTTTGTGTAGGTTCAAACTTGGCAGCACCCTACGATTTCTAATTAATTGATGGATTTTACAGAGGTTTTATTTCATCAGCATAAAAACTCTTAGCAAAAGATAAATATTTTTATTGTAGAGGAGCTGAGCAATCACCTTCTTTGTGTACCTCTCCACGCTGGGCTTTCTGCAAAACCCCCAGCAGCAGAAAGAGAGCTGTTGGAAAGCAGAGCCTCTTGCTGCTTTATTGCTCCACTCAAAATTGGTATTTGTACTTTTTAGTCACTAAAGAATCATTGGAGGGATTTAGAAGTGCTCAGCAGTTTAGGGCTCTGACTGCCCCGACTCACGGAGTGGGTGGGATGCTGCCAGGAGCCACGGGCCTGTTCCCACACATCCAAGGACCAGCCCAAAAAGTTGCTGCAAAGTGGGAAATCTCACAATCCTCTCTGCTGACTGGGAGATGGCTCGGGGAGAGCCACGGGTGCTGAGCAGCGTGTCAGCACTTCCAAGGGAGTTAAAGCAGAGGGGGGGAGCAAACTTGGATGAAACTTGGGTGTCAGCTGTGAATAACACAATGCTGAGACTGAGGACCTTTCCAAATTCCAGTTGCAGCAGCTTCAGTTTTGCTCAGCTGCACCTTAAAGCTACACGCACGCTGATCTGAAAGCATTTGTCAGTTATTTTGCAAATTCCTTGAAAATTTTATTACTTAACCATCCAAACAGTTCTGCCTGCAAAGGGATTTCTTGCTGCTTTCTTTTATGATGGAAAAGCTCACGGATGAGTGAATTATCACAGAGAAAGCAACGTACTCACACTGGATTTCCCTCAGAGTTCTTCCCAATCCAAAACGAACGTGCAGCCTGTGTTTGAAATAATTAGCCGTGGTTTGCTGGGGGAATTTTGGGACTTTCATGTTGCTCTAGCTTTTGATCAAAATTTCCCTGCACTGCCTCATTTAATTCTGGCCATCTGGATTAAAAGGCTCTCTTAATCTTAAATACAGATTGTAACTCTTTCTTTTGGAGCGCGCTGCCATAAAATTCGGGCGGGTTTCCAGCTTTCTTCATTAAAGCTTTCTTTATTATGGTTTGTCAGCCATTAAATGATTGTTATGCACAATGGGCACTTGATTATAATTTGCTGGAGCTGGGAATCAGTTGCAGCAGTGATGCAGTTCTGTAATTAAAAGAAAGCATGTTTATACCTGCTAGCATCTCCTGAGAGCTGCTGAGGGTGAGGGGAAAACAGAGTTGAAAGGCAACAATTTCTGCTAATAAGACATTTAAGGGTTCTAATCTGCCAGTGTTTTGTGCTGTGCCATGGTAGCGGGGTTTTTTTTGTCCGTAATAACTGGGTTTGAACCAAAATCTGTGCTTTGTGACAGAGATAAAAGGGCAGTTTTATTTGTCGTAAATCTTCTCCCATCTTTTATTTTCGTTCGGGGTTCAGAAAGGAACGTGCAAGAAAGGAGCGATCGGGGATCCTCGGATCCTCTCCGAGTTTTGTTTCTGCTCTTGTGTGGCATTTATCAGGGAGCTCAATCTCACTCTTATTGGCTTTTTCACCTGTAAAGTTTTGAAACGTTGTGAGAAAATGGCTGGCTTTAAAATGATTTCAAAAGGGAGTTTCTCATGGGCGTTTGTGCCGTTTACTTTTATATTTTGGCTGGTGGGAAATTGAAAGAAATAGAAGTTTGTCCAAGCTGCACAGTTGAACTGTTATGGACAAGTGTGGCACAGCTGATGGCATAATTTAATCTGATTTTAGCAGTACGTTATGGATAACCTAAAGTAGATCCACAATAATTTAATAAACATTAGAAAATATTTCTTTATAACACTGAAGTTATGTAGCAGCTTTGCAATACTTTTTTTTCCCCCGAATTTGTGTCTGCCCTTTCTCCCAAAATTCTATCCTTGAGACGCCTTTTAGAAAATCTGCACCTGGAAAACTTCGGTGGGAGCCAAACTGGTGAGATGAAGCTGCTAAATGAAATAATTTCATTTTAAATTTTACAAACATCTGTTGGGCTGAAAACAATTTTCTGCCCCGGCTGAGAACTCGAGAGATGCAAACGCCGCGTGTGCAACAAATTCCTGTCTTGCTATGAACCATTGGTCTGCAGGAATTGTGCATGCAGGAGGTCAGGAATTTGCTTTTTTAGCATCTCTCAAATTGGAGCTCTCAAATCAGTAATTGAAACATCCCTGGTGGACTGAAATAGATGATAATGTGGGCCTTGGAAGGCTAAAGAAGATGGTGCAAAAATCAAGGGAACCTGCAGAATTTAAGTGCTCTCTCCCACAGTTCTAATCAGAATTCTAAGAGCAATTCTAATCACAAGAAGCCAATTCTAATCAGAGTTGTTGATGATTTAATCGGGAGTTTTCAGTCTTGCTAAACAAGTGAGGGACACAGGCTGGAATAAAACCAGGACTTTATCATTCTGCCTTTCCTCAGGAGGGGAACCCTGACCTTGTGGTGGACACACAACTGAGGCGTGCAAGTCTTCTGAGGAAAATTTTAATAACTTGGAACTTCAGAGTTACCTGAAAAATCCTTTCTTTTCCTTTTTATGAGGGTTTGTTGGGGTTTTTTTAAATAGCTTTGTTGCTTTTGGAAGAAGTAGAAGGCTTTCTTGGGAATCTCATCTTCTCAATGGCAAGCCCTCGCAGTGCCTTTGCCAATAGTTTATTTCACACGTATTCAGTCCAGTTTTCTTTTCACATGTGTGAAATAGCATTTTGGCAAGTGGTAAACAAAATGCACACAGCGAAGAGAAAGAGACTTTTTTTTTTATTTAAAGTGAAAAGATACGTTTTATGAAATAATCCTTTCATTGAGGCGAATCATTAAAGCTAAAATAAATAAGATCTCATGAGAGATTGCACTGTAATTATGTAACTTTTAAGGAAGAGGAGTTCATGGTAATGAAGCCTTTTCCCTTGACTGGGTTTTTCTTGGAAAAGTGCAGCATCATGTGATGATGTACCACGGTGTGTGAGAGCCAGTACAAAACCCAAACATCACAAAGGGATTTGCAGAGCCCAGATGTTTATCAGTTCTCTCTTCTGGAAGGGAGCAGGAAGGTTTTTATTCCAGGTTTGCTGAGTGGTTCTCCACAGCGGGCATTTGTCCAGGGGAACTGGGCACTTGTGCATGGCCCGCAGAGCATTTATGGCTGAGGAAAGAAAATTGTTCCTGTGGCTCCCTGGGAGCTGTGAGAACCATCCCGAGCTATTCCTGGGTCAGGAAACGCTCCCTGGGCACGGCTGTGGGCCCTGCAAAGCCTCTGCTCCTCTGGGAATGACAGCACCTCTGGGAGTCACAGCACCTCTGGGAATCACAGCACCTCTGGGAATGGGGAATGACAGCACCTCTGGGAATGACAGCACCTCTGGGAGTCACAGCACCTCTGGGAATGGGGAATGACAGCACCTCTGGGAATCAATCACAGCACCTCTGGGAATGACAGCACCTCTGGGAATGGGGAATGACAGCACCTCTGGGAATCACAGCACCTCTGGGAATGACAGCACCTCTGGGAATGGGGAATCACAGCACCTCTGGGAATCACAGCACCTCTGGGAATGACAGCACCTCTGGGAATGGGGAATCACAGCACCTCTGGGAATGACAGCACCTCTGGGAATCACAGCACCTCTGGGAATGGGGAATGACAGCACCTCTGGGAATCACAGCACCTCTGGGAATGACCGCACCTCTGGGAATGGGGAATCACAGCACCTCTGGGAATGGGGAATGACAGCACCTCTGGGAATGACAGCACCTCTGGGAATGGGGAATGACAGCACCTCTGGGAATCACAGCACCTCTGGGAATGACAGCACCTCTGGGAATGGGGAATCACAGCACCTCTGGGAATCACAGCACCTCTGGGAATGACAGCACCTCTGGGAATGGGGAATCACAGCACCTCTGGGAATGACAGCACCTCTGGGATGTGAGCAGTGTTCTGAGAGGACTGAGGGACATCCCTCCCATGAAGGCAGCAGCTGAAATACAAACGTGCCGAGTTTTTAGGATTCTGAACCTCTTTGAGGAATTTGACCCCCATCTGACAATTCCTGGATGCTTTCCTGTTGTATTGAATGCAAACTGAATCAAATCAGGAGGGTCCCCAGAGTGTTCATCTGACCCCCAGAGATATCCTGGGGTGATTTGTTTTATAACTGGGATATCCTGAGGTGATTTCTTTTATAACTGGGATATCCTGAGGTGATTTGTTTTATACCTGGCTCGGCTGGTCAGAGCAGGGTGCTAAAAACACAAAGTTGTGGGTTTGATCCCTGTGTGGGCCACTCACAGAGCTGGACTTACGTTATTATAACTAAAGATACACTTCAGATGTTTTAATCACACACCTACTCATCTGCTTTCACAGAATAACTAAGATTAATTAAGTTGATTTAGATGCCTAATCCTACCAGATAACATGATCATTTCAGGGCAGAAGGGAAAAGCTAAAAAGCAACCAAAATCTAGTTTAAAATTTAAAAAAAAAAAAGTCAAAACAAAACCAAATGTTGATCTTTATTTGCTGTGTGATGGTCCTAGTTCCAAAATAGAAAACAAACGACATTGAAAGTGCATATTGTGAGCTGGGCATGCATTCTTTTACCATTTATTTCTATAATCCAGCAAAAGAGAGATATTTTTCCAATCAGCTCCTCAAGCATCTCTTTCAGCATTGCTGTGCTTGCTGTGCTTGGTTGGAAATGCAGCTGTACTTGATTTGACATGGGCAGTTCCAGTCTGACAACAACACAACAAAAATTCACGGTGAATTAAATGATATTTTGGTTCCTTTTAGCTCTGAAATGTATATGTCAATCTATAATTTTAGCAAATAAAGAATGTTTTTATAGGAACATGCAGGATCCTGGTGCTAATCAAATACGCTAAGGTCACTCCTAGGCAAATATGGTGAGGTTTTGGAGGCTCTTTGCACAAAACCTGCTCCCACAAGCCCTTTTCTGAAAGGGTTTTCTTTCAAAAATCAGAATCAAAGAGTTACTGAGGGCTGTGGCTCTGTCAGAAATGCTCTTTCAAGCTTTCCTGTTGCGGTTATCGATAATCAAGTCAGGGTTTAAGGCAAGGTCTTTTCATGATGGTGACTCCAAAGTTAATTTATCCCTGCAGTTCTTTCCGAAGTGCAGGCAGATCCTGTTATTTGTGTGCAGTGTAGGTATCTGTAGCAACAATCAAATGCTGAAAAATTCTATTTTAAAGGTATTTAGTGGTGTTTCTCTTTCCTGTCGTGAGGTGCAGTCACTTCACAGCCACCGTCCCATTCCCAGGGCTGTGCTTCTCTCGAATGATTTCAAACCATTTACATATTTCCAGATAACTTTACAAAATACAGCCCTGTTTGATTTGTTCTGTGGAAGGGAATTAGAGGAGATAACATCTGCAGTATTTATGTGATGCTTGCAGTCCAATTGTGTGTCTTTTTGAAGGATTAATTGGAGAAGTGAAGCCTCTGGGGTATTTCTCAATATCTGTCAGGATTTTCACATGCAGGCACCTAGAAATCCTTGAAGTTACTCAATGCCAGTCAATATCTTCAGGTTATAAATTAGTTCCTAATTAACATAATGGAATTTTGACAGAAATTAATGACGTCTCGAGAGCTCTTGCTCGTGTAGGAGACTTTTCCCAGCTGTCCTCCATAACTTCTCTTGGGAAAATCAGAGAAATTCAAATGCAGTAAGCAGGAGTGCAGGTATTACAACATTTGATTCCTAATTGCACTGTCTTACACTTCAGCTCAGCGATCGTGTCTCGAGTGTCGGTGGTTTCACACCATTCTCACATTCCCCTCTCCCAGGAGGAAGAAATGGAAGAAATACAGAGAAATGGTACTTTCAGCAACTGGGACCCCAGTATTGTCACTTCTCCTTCAGTTCACTGAGAAATGCTGTTCTTTAGGGAAATCTGTCATGTTTTGCTGCCTAGAAGAGAAAAGAAGACCCTTTAGCAGTGAAGATGTAGGTGACAAATTCCCTTTGGTGTTTATCTTCATTGTGTCTTGTTGCCGAGGAAAGGATTTGAAAAGCCCATGTCTAAAAACTCTGTTGGAAGTGGCTGAAGTCTATTTTTCTCCATTCAACGAGTCAAATGTATGAAAATTCCAATGTATTCAAATATTCTTCTTCAGAGATTTTGTTGGTTTTTTTTTTATGGGACAAAAATAGCACTGAGTGCAGATTTGGACAGTTCCTCTTGTATGCACTTAGCTCCTGAGCCGTGCTACCACGTGCTGCTGCCAGTGACATTCCTGCTGCTGTCTGAAGGGAGGTTTTGTTGTTCATTCTGCTGCCAAGCTGCTGGAGTTCCACGTCCGTGGAGCCTCGGATCACGATTCAAACGGAGCATTGCGAGGGTAGAGACGTCAGGCAAGCAACCCCAACCTGAAAGCAGGAGGTTGTCTCGCCCTCTGCGTGGGGACTCGGCCTTTTGGGAGCGCTGCTGGTTGTTATTCAGCAAATATTTGAGTGAGAGCAGAAGAGGAGGGGTTTGGCTGAGAGCTTCCAGCTCCTCCACACAACAGGAGCCCTCGCTTGTCATTTCCAGGCAGAGTCACAGGAAATTGGACAAAATCAACCCAGCAAGGACACACGACTGCAAAATCAACTCAGAGCAAGGCTTGCAGTTCAATTGTGAAAACTTCTTGCAGATACATCTGCCTGCTGTTTCCTGAGGAGCAAATGTGGAGCTGATCCTTCCCCCCTTCTCCTCCTCCTCCTCCTCCTCCTGCTCCTTCCTCGCTCATCCCCAGCGTGGTCGGAGGGTCCTGGTGCCATTCCAGGCTGCCAGGACCCGATCAAGGCTTGTTCTGGCTCTGTTTTGGCTTTTTAGTTCATTGGCCGACTACCTGTGAATCAGAGCTGGAGCCTGGGGCACCGTGGGCCTTGGGAATGTGGGATAGAGATGGAATTCTTTGTTGGAGGGCTTGGTTTTATTTTGTGTGGATAATCTCTGGCTCTGGGGTATGTAAGATGCTGACCAAAATCGAGCGTATTAGAATATGTTTGCACATGGAAACTTAAGTTTCTATTGTATGTGGTGGTTTGAAAATTAAGAGGGAAAACCTTGTCTGAAAAGGCTCAGTCAGTGCTGGTTTTAGAAGTATTTGTGCTGTCACGCTGTCTTTGTGTTTGTTTTCTTAAACAGAAAAATATATAGCAGTCAGGGAGTTGTTCTGTATTATCCCCAAGTTGTCTTTTGGGGGATTTTCATAATTAACTCTGTGGGATCTTTTAATATTTAGAGAAAAAAAAAAAAAGTCAAATGTCATTTGGCTGTAAAAATACTCTTTTTCCTTTTCTGCCAGGAGGAAAATAATCCTAAATTGAGAGGTGTCTTTGGCTTGTTTGGGCTTGTTAGTCTTAACTAAATAAAACAACCTCTTAACCGTTTGTTTTGACTGAATTTTCCCTCCAAGGACGGTTACACCTGTCCATTGTTTCCTTTATGGGGTTTGTTAGGGTATTGTTTAGGGGGAAGTTACATCCTTGAATGGGTATTGGAACTTTTTTCTAGCCAAGCGAAATGGTGAAAGATTCACCATTTCTGAGCCAGTTCTCGGCGCGTGTTGCGCTCTCGTGCCGCGCGCAGTTGAAATCCGTAACTCCCAAAAACCGGTGCTCAAATAGTTCACATTTTCTGTGAGTGAGACAGAACTTCAGGCTTCACCTGGGAAGAGATTTGTGGACTCAAATAAAATCGACTTCAGCTCCTTTTCACTCCGCCTCAGGCTGCTAAATTAACTTTTCCACGCTCTGCGTGGTTTGCCCTGACGAGAAGTCCCCGTTTCCTGCTCTCGGTTCTTGTGTGGATGAACTGGGTGAGTCCCAGTGAGAATGAGGTGCTGCGAGTTCCTTCCCAGGCAGCAGAGGCATCTCCCTGCTCCAGGAAACACCACCCAGTATTGTTCACAGATCTGGTGTGCATTGGGTGATCTCGTTGTGACACAGTCATTGAAACCAGAAGTTCTTCTGCTCCCCACAAAAGCCCTGTGTTATGGTTTTTTTGTTAATATGTATGCAAATCTTAAAACCAATTAAAATAGTCCTGTGGTGAGCATGGTTAGAAGCAGACACAGAGATGGATTTCGAAATTAGATTGGAATTTTATCATGTCTATATTATTATATTATTGTCAATATTGGTGGCTCAGTGTGGAATAATTGGTGGTTCTTGCCACGTTATTGGCTGTTAACATTGTGTTCTTAGGTGGGATAAACAGTTTTCTTTTAACATCATAATTCCTCATGAACAGAGGAGTTGAATATTATTCCCTGATTTCTTACTAACCCTCAATTTACAGCTGCTAAGTTTTTGAGGTTTTTGGGTTGGTTTTTTTTTAAGATCAGTTCACAGCTCCAGCAACTGGTTTTAAATTTTGCATTTTAAGTAAAAAATTGGGTTGGGTTAGTTCTCCAGTAAAAAGCCTCGACGTAATGGAAAGGAGATTTTAAGATGGATTAAGTAGGAAGATGGAGAATATGTGCTGGTCTTTGTGCCTATAATGGAGGCAGCAGGATGGGGAAAATGATATTTATAGAAATCTTGGAGCTTTCAACAGAGTGTTGAACTTGAAATTCTGAAGAATTCATGCACATACATAATCCAGCAAGAACAAAGCAAGATGACAAGAAATGCTGGATGTCTAATAATCTTTTAAGAATGTGTTCATGCAGAACCTGGCTGAAGTCTGCAGTGGTTGTGCTGAGGATTTGCTTTCATTGGATCTTTTCACCTGTGCACTCTGCAAGTGCCTCAGATGCTGCAGATTGGACAAATGTTTGCTACTTTTCTTTTTTCCCTGGAAGCCTTCAGCTCTCCTCACAGCTCAGCTTCTAATCCTATCTGTGATCCTAAAAAAACCTAGAAAACAGCAAATTGTTCTACTATGTGGTGTCCTGAAAATAGAAGGGCACGGTGGTAACCAGCCACCATGGAAAAAAAAGTCTTATTTTCCACTCTAATTATTACTTAGTACTTTTAGAAAGTAATAGTAACAATACCCTCAGCATTTTTTTTGCCTTCTTGTTTTTCATTGGAGCAATAGAATTAATTTTTGAAAAATAAATATCGTGGCTTATCTTGAGGAGGATTCTTCCTCAGGGGGAAAACCTTGCTAAGTTCATGAACTTCTTCCAACGGTAGGATTAAGATCTTGCTGGGCCAGATTTATCAAAGACATTATTCCATCAGTGAAGATGAGAAACTGAGCAGTATTTCAGTCCTGCTAAGTCTTTACAAGCTTCTGATTTGAATGCTTGCAGGAACAGGAATGCTGGCTAATGAAATGTGGGGAACGTGTTAGTGCTTCTGCCGAGCAGCATCACTGTGCTCTTCAGCTGGAAAAGAAGTGCCAGATACTGGGATGAGTCTGGGAGTCTGCAAATAAATATTTGGATTGGCCATGTCTTTAAAATGTGTTTCGATTGATTTTATTAAGGCTGGCACCCTTCCAGAGCTGCTGAACAAACACTTTGGGATCTGATCCTTCATCGTTGAGATAAATGCCAAAATTCCGATTGACTTCAAAGGGAGCAGAATTAAGATCTTAGTCCCCAAAAGACACAGCCTGATTTTTATCTCCTGAGCAGGAGGATCATGTGGGAGAGTTTGTTTGACAGGCAGGAATCGGGACCTGGAGGGAGGTGGCAGTTGGGTGAGTGAGGCCTCGGTGCTCAGTCTCCGTTGGAGGCACGTGCCAGCCCGGCTGAGCCTGGTTTTAAAGGTGCTGTCCCTCATTAGAGGTGTTGTTAAGCAGTCAGGATGTAACAGCTTGCACTTAGCAAGAAAACTCCTTCAGCCATCCAATTGTCCAAATTATTGCTTGCTTCAATCTCTTTTAATCGGATTTTCCAGCTGGAGTTGGTGACGTGGAACAATTAATGGCATACAGCAGAGAAGGAAATGCCTTCTGTTAGGGGTGCTGAGTGGTGGGAAAAACAAAACAACCTCTCCATGCAGGATATTTACCTGTCAAGGGAAAGCTGCAAAATTCGGGGTGGCTGGAGCTCATTCATTTGCTGTGAGACCGTTTGACTACACGGCTCCACCCTCAGCCAGCCCCATTTCCCTGGTGGGACCGGTGTTGGATTCTGGTTGGGTTTTGTTCCTCTCAGGTCACTTTCCCACTCCATTTCCCAGTGCCAGTCCCTCCCCAGCTGTGGCCATCCCTCCCCAGCTGTGGCCATCCCTCCCCAGCTGTGGCCATCCCTCCAGGGAGGGTTTGGGGCTCGAGTTTAGCCGGTGACTGGCCAGGGTTGAGTGGTCAGGCCTAAACGAGGGCCGTGAGCTCAGAGATGGGTTCCTTTGGTGGGGATTGGTGGATGATTTGATGGAAACTCTTTTGCTGTTGATAGCTGGATGCTTCTCCTCTTCCAGGCAGCTTTTCATTCATCTTGAGACTCTTGGCTGTAACATATTTTCTGGAGAATTGTAGATAAAAAGCCTAAATATAGCTCTTGGTTAACTTCCTCCTTCCAAATCCTCCGCATCTCCTCTCCCTTCCTGCGTCTCACTTTCTCTTCGGAGTCAATGATGGCAGCCATGCCCATTTATAATTTTCTAATTTAAACATCATTTTCTTGCATTATGCCAAGCCAGGCACCAGGTTTTTAAGTTGCACTGATTGAGAAGATCATTATTTTTCTTCCTGCACGTTGCTGTTCGCTGCTCAGTTAATACATGGCTTCTGTAAGAAACGATACATTTAAGAACCATGAATCGAAAATTTTCACTAATTATCTCTGTTATAAAACTTTTAAGAGCAGCCCTAACATTATTAACAATAGTTAAGTCTCCCACACTCAACAAGCTGCTTCTTTTCTTGCATTTCAAAGTCAGAATATACAGATATTTGTGGGGAGAGTGTGTGTAGCATCCCAAGACCCAACTCACACGTAAAGGTTTCTCCTTTTGATGGGTGGCTTCTTTCGAGTTCAACAAATAAACAAAAAAGAAGAAGTTTTCCTTTGAGCCAGAGATGGGAATTTCATTCAGCTGTGGAGACAGCTGAGGTGCCTTGGGGCAAAATATGGGAAGCAACAGATGGCCATAAAAGGAGAAGCACTGGGGAATAAAATAATTGAAAATTCCAAGCAGGAGTTTATAAATAAAATCTGTGAAAGCTTACTGTACATAAACAAAAACCCAAGTTCACAGTCCTGCATGTCATGTAGGATCTTAAAGGGATAACCCAGGTAACTCGCTGGCTATGCAGTCACAAGCTTGTTTTGTGCTCTGTGGAGAATTTCGCCGTGTTCCACAGGGATATGCACATCATGTAAATATAAAAAGTGTCTTCTTTTAAATTGAAACTCACCTGCATTTGTCTGCAGGATGTTTTGACTGTGTTCGTTAGAGCGTTTTCTGTTCATAAAAATTAATGACGGCGTGAGTCAAAGCATTTAAAAATTCAAATTGGCGTTGCAGAGCTGTGAACTCCATTGGAATTTTGCAAATTCCTCAAATATGTTCTCTGGGGACCTTAAAATGTCTCCAATTATAAATATTTCTTCTTAGGTGGGGGAATAATTCTTCAGGATTAAATAAGTGACTGTTCAGACTTTCTGTTCTGGCTCTTGGTGAACACCTGTGTGCATCCAACCCAGGCCATTTTATGATTCTATGGTCTTGGTCATGATTTTAATTGTATTTGAAAAGTCTTTTTTGGGTGTAGTTTGGACATTCCTGTGGGTCTCTTCTCACTCAGAATATTCTGTGATCCTTGAGTACTTGTGATAAGGCACTACAGTCTGTTGGGGTTGTGTGTCTGTCTGTCCCTAATTCTAATTTATGTGCTGTCAGAGAGGTTTTCTCCTCCTGAAACTGAACTTTCGTTCACTCATTCAGGGGGGGGAAAAAAAAAATCCTTACCTTATATGTGTAGGTCAGCATAAAACATTGCATTTTTTGGCTTCCTCTCAAGAAATCCTCTTTATTTCCTCATTGGTTGTTTCTTTCCAGTGTTTCTGAGCGAGGCAAACCCTGATGAAATGAGCACTGAGTGCATATCAAAGGTGCAGAACCGTTTCCAGGGGACGTTTCTTCATGTGTGTGTTGTAAGAATAATTATAACCCGTTTGATTTGTAACTGCTGCCAGAGCAACTCTTCCAGTCTAGTCAACTTAGAGAAGGTTCAAAATACGGTGGGATAAGCCTGGGCTTCAGCCAGAGAGAAAAATTCTGTTCCTACTTGCCCAGCATTAAGTGCAGAGCTCTCTCCTGCCCCTCTTTTCCTTCCTCCCCCCTCGTAGCCACGAGCACTCTGTCGTGTTGACACTGGCACTGCAACTGTCTTGCTTTGAGTTTGAAAGAAGCACTTTTATTATTTCTAATATGCAGCCTGGGGCCAAAACAGACAAAGCAATTTGGAAGGACGAGGTTCAGCAGGAGGCTGGAATTCCCATTGTGCAGCCCTTTGGGAATTAGGAGTGTGGAGCAGTTTTTGATCACAGTCACAAGTGTTGCTCTGTCCTGCTTGGTCAGCTGAGCTCCACTGGCGTGGGGACGAGCTCGTGGCCACCAGTCCTTGAACCCAGCAATGGTTTGTTGTGATCTGGTTTGTTAGAGCTGTCAGGATTCACCCACGTCGTTTAATCCGGTTCTTAAACTTCAATAATCATAATATTTCCCCATATCACAATATTTAAAATTCACTTATTTTGTTTAATCTGGTTCTTAAATTTCAAAAATCATAATATTCCCCCATATCACAATATTTAAGATTCACTTCTTTTGTTTAATCCGGTTCTTAAACTTCAAAAATCATAATATTCCCCTATATCACAATATTTCTCAGCCATGTTGGTCCACATCATGGTTTTGACACTTCCAGTGGAAAAGTGATTTCTTCAGGCAAATGTGCCACCAGTACCGAAGGCGACTTCTCTGCTCGGGGAGGATCTTTGTGTGGCACCGATATTTTTCCATCTCCGGGATTTTCTCTTTTATTGAGCCCCACATGGCAGCGTCCCTGCAGTTTTTGTCCCCAGGGTTTTACCCATGTTTTGCACAAAGGAATTTTTTTAATTCTACCACCTCTGTGTCCTTAATGTTGGCAGCCACCGTGAGCTGTTCCACGTTCTGATCTGTGCATCTTGGGACCAAACTCTCAGCTTGTCTCAGAAGTGGTTTTACTTTATTTCGGTCTCCTTTTGAGCTCTCATCCCCACTGCTCTCAGAGTTCTCACACCTTCCTTCTCCTGCAGGATGCTTCCAGCCTGCTGTGATTTTAGAACCCAGTTACAAGGTTTTTTCATCTCAGTTTCTAATAAATCTCCCTCAACTCATTTTTCAGAGAGCTGTCACCAATAATCAGACAACCCAAATATGTTTATCCTTCGGTCTCACTGCTGCATGATTTCATCAGTTTAGGTGCTGCCCTTTCTTCTAATTTCCTTTTTTAATGGATTGTAAATCAAAGTGACACCACCATTTTCTCCAAGTAACAAAAATTCCCTTTGTTAATCTAATTGTGCCATACTCCATAAGTCAAGGAACACAACTGCATCACCTTGTCCTGCTGGTCTGATGGCCTTTGAGTCCACTTACAAACATGAAGAACTGCAATAATTACCCCATTCCCCATTGTCTTTAGTAACCCTTGACTCACTGCATGATTTTTCTGGAAGTTTTCATGGCACTTTTCATCTTTGCATGAACTTTTATAATTATGATAACTTGGAACTTGTTCTGCCTTTTGAATGATTTGTTGGGGTTTGACTTCTTTCTTCTTGTTAGCAGCAATGCCATAATTTAAAAAACAAATTCCCCCCAATGAAATAATGGGATGTGCCTGCCCAGCTTTGCACTTGGGCTCCATGTGAATCTCATTTCTCCTTGGTGTGGGAAAAGTTCTAGTCTAGAGATAAATCCCTTTTTGATTGGCTGCTCTAAATAAAGCAAACAGCAATTGTCTCTAAACTAATGGCACTGATGTTATCACTGCCCCAGATTAGAACTTGGAGACATTGATGGAGATATGTAATTTCTTTTATTGAACCTGATCTTTTAGGGTTTTTTGCTTGTGAAAAAATAAATCCTACTCAGTTGTTCCATGAGACATGAAGCCTAGACAGAGTTTTTTGTTCAGAAGGGATGAAGTTTAAAGTAAGTTTAAACTATTTACTAAATGGATTTTTATATATTAATTAAGAATTTGGTGAAACACTTATAAATTATTTGTGTCCGTGTCACGTGCAAGGCTGAAAATTCTCCAGAATGCAAAATTAAGCTGAAGGAAAAAGTTTATATTTCCATATAAATATAAGAAATCCAACAGGATCAGTCCACCTTCGGGTCATACCTCAGCGAGACAGAGAGATCCAAACCCAGTAAGATTTGTGTGCTAATTTATGCATGATACATTATTTGGTTTAATATTTTGCTGGTTGCGTGTCACCAGGTGTGTGGCCAACCTGGCTGAGGGTGCCCACAGAGGGGGAATTCTTAGATGGAAAAAAAAAGGGGTGGAAAAACAACCTTGGAGAACTGATTGACCTGTGTGGAAAGAGCCGGTGCAGATGTGTTGTAATATCCTTCCCCCTGAGCAGACATGACTAAACAGACTTTGTCTGCTCCCCACAATTAAGGAGTTTGCCAGGGTGTGCTGGGCCCAGTGCAAGTTCCAGCTTGTTCCCAACTGGGAGAGGAGTTTTTCAGTTTGTGTTTTGGCTGTTCGTGGTCTCTTCGCTTCGAGGTTTACTCAAGAACTTTTAACTTTTCAAGCAACACCTTAATCTTCGCTGCCGGTCTTTGGATTTTGGGATTGCCTGGAAGCAGCGCTTCGTGCAGCCCGAAAAGCAGGCCTTGCTTTATGTGAGAACAGAGACAGAAAATCCAGTGATGTTTGTTCGTGACCACAGCACCTTTCCTGTCACCGTGACTCACAGAAAGACCCTGAGAATCTCTGCTCAGATTCTGCTTTAACGTGGAGGCTCCTGAGTGAGAGTTCAGAGCTCTGCAGGGACATCCCCAGGGTGCAGATTGAGGCCTGACGCTCTGCAGCTGATGTCAGGGGCAGCTTTTGCCTAATTAATAAGACAAAGGGCAGGGAAATCACTAATTACAGCTCAGACAGGAATAAATGAGGGTTTTCGTGCTGGTTAGGGTGATCACCTGGCTGCTGGCCCAGGGAGAGGTGGTTCTAGGTGGGTTGTAGGACTCCACTGCCACTGAAAGTTTGGTTTGCTTGTGAAAAATAAATCCTACTCAGCTGTTTAACAAGACATGAAACCTAGACATAGTTTCTGTTCAGAAGGGATGAAGTTTAAAGTAAGTTTAAACTATGTATTAAATGTATTTTTTATATCTTAATGAAGAATTTGGGAACAATCCCTGCTGTGCCTGGAGCAGTTGGAGAATCATTCACCTGCTGAGGGAGGCTCACGGGCTGGACAAACACAGGGGTTTTTGACAAGGGCTTCATGCTCTCATATCCCTCATTCTCTCTGGTAATTGGAGAAGTTTCCTGAAGCCACTCTGCCGTCTTGACTGCTCTTCAAAGGAACCATCCCAGAAAATGAAGCGTGCAGATCCAAACCTGAGATAGGATTGTTAATGGCTGGATGGTTTTTAGCCCCTCACTGTTGCTGGTTAATGTTATGGAACTTTGTTGTTGTTGTTGTTGAGATTTTCATGGGGCTGCACAAAGGAAAACAGAAGTTTCCATGAGCAGTTCCTTCCTTACGTCACTGATGTCACTCAGAACAACGTTTGAGTATCAGATCAGTAGGAAATGAGTACATCACACTAGGGCAGCTTCATTTAGTCCTTCAGGAACCTTTCAAACTCGAAAACAGTTCCTTGGCTTTCAAAGCAAGAATTTTAAAGCATAGTTTTGTACTAATTATAGATAACTTATTTATTAAAATAATTAGACAGTATTTGGTTAAATATTTGCATTTGCTGTTTAGGTTTTTCAGCTGGAAGTGGAACCTCACTGCAATGCATGCTGAGCAGCACATGAAAAACAAATGCCACCCCTCTTTCCCATAGCAATCCCCCCTCTGCCACCCAGAAATATGCCTTAAAATAAAAAAGATTCAGTTAAGATATTAAACCCGTTGGAGGATTAAATTGTTCGTGACAAATATGACAAATTCATCTGAGTAACATCAAAATGTCAGTGCAGCCTAATTTGTTTAATAACCTAAGTAATTAAATTGAGTTTGTCTTAGAGAAGGAAGAAATTGCTTTTTAAAAGGAGGTTATTCATTTAGGTGAATTATATGTGACCAGGAAGGTTCTTAAAGCTTGCCTTATCTTCAAGAGTGCACTGATAGAGCTCTGATTTGTAAAAATCACCACTGTAAGGAAGTTTATTCTCTCCATTATAACCCCGTGTGTCTGGAATAATTTATCAGGGCTGCCCGTGCCAGGTTTTGGGGACTACAGAGTTTTATCTGTGGGAAGAAACAGCTCATGACTTTAAAGATGAAGGAAAACTGTGCTTAATCTACAATGAAACTAAACTGTATTAAGTGTTGTGTGGAGGGACAGAAGGATTGTGTGAAGGATTTTAATACAGATGTATTTATCTTCCCTAAGTTTCTGAACTATATAACATGAAATAAATCTGATAATCCCATATCCTTTGAGCATTTAACACTGCAAACCACGTTCCTTGATTCACTCAATTCATGTCTTCAGAAGTCATTTTAGTTTCGAACTATAGGAAGAGCATTCCTCCTGTGAAAGAGGAGAGAGGAGAAAGTTTTTCCCAACTTCTTGCTGCCTCCTCCACAAGACAGAAATGTTGTGTATACACCACGTGGATCTCCATGGAAGCAACGATGAGATGAGTGAGGTCACTGGATAAATCAAACTTTGAATGAATTAATATTTTGATTGCATTTCAAGTTTTCTGTTGCATGAGAGGAAGTCTGGTTATGCCAAAGATGTGCACAAAATTCACGTGTGAGATGACATGACTGCACGTGGGACGTGCGTTAAATTTTTTGCTGCCAAATGTGTTTTTCTGACCATGGGAATTGAGCTGAAAAGGATCCCTGTTGTTGGGGTTGGAATTATTTAGAATAATGCACATTTTGCTCGTGTTTGCCAGCTGTGCTTTGTGAAGATGGAGCGTGGCTGATCAAACATGAAAACGCTGTAGGATTGAAACTTGCCTCGTACCTGGGTTAGGTGACCTTCCAATAACTCTTTTTATTGTTGTGGGAATCTCTGTCCCATCTGAAAATTATCTGTGCTCTTTAATCAGTCAGGAAAGCCTCAAGGATTTCTATGGATTTTTGTTTTCCCCTTGTAGAATTTGGGAATTTTTGGAAAAGAAGAGGAAGATTTTCCCAGTTCTCAAGGGGCAGTGTCCCATCACGACACGATTTGCAAAAGCCAATCCAAGTTCCTTCTCCCACCCCAAATCCCTGATTCCATGAAGAGTGGTGGGATTGATCCTTCCCACAGCAGTGTGTGCCCTGGCTGGAATTTCCAGCCAGCTGGAATTTCTTTGGAATAAACGAGGATTATCTGGGTTTTAGGTGAACAGAACTGTAGAATTCAGCATCTTTAAGCTGTTGGAAGGACTGGAAGTGGCTGAGTGTGCTGGTCCTGCCAGGAAAGTGTTGCTCCGTCAGGGGCTGTGAAGAAGCATTGTGAGGGTGGTGGTGATGATGATGATGATGATGATGATGGTGATGATAGAAGACATATTTATGGAAGTGTGGTAGATACGGGCTAATTTAACAAAGATGTTTTAAGAGGTGATTTAATCTCGTAGGTGGATGTAAAAACTTTGGAGCAGGGTTCTTGGAGAGGCTGTGAAATCTCAGGAACCTTTAAAACTCAGCTGGACAAACCATTGTGTGATTCTGTGGTGGTTCTGTGGACAGGAGCCTGAACACCCTCAGAGATTTGCTTTGGGTGAAGGGATGGACAAAACCATTTCCAGAGGTGTCTCTGGAGCTCAGGGGTTCTGTGCCCCCGTGTTAGAGCACTGAGTGTACCTTAAATCCCATCTTTTCTCCTCTCTTCATTGTTTCTGGATTGTTCATTCCTGCAGTTCAGTTGTGGAGTTAATCTGCTGCTCGTTGTTAATCAGTAGCCACCAACTTTGCTTCTTGTCACCTGAAAGCTCCTTCAGAGGCCTTTGACAGCAGCTCTGCATCACCTGGGAGTTCAAAAGATGCAGTGGGGACACGGCAAAACACAGATTTACAGCAAGACAAATCAAATGTGGGCAGTTGGAGCAGCACAGACTCAGGTGTAGGAATGGTTTAATTATTCTGAGATCCATTTATGTATCAATCCACATTTCCTGTACAGGGCTGAGATAGCCTTGAAAGCCAATTTGCTTTTCTATCTGTGTTATCAAGTTTTTGCAGGGTTTATAAATGCCATGAATAGAAACGTAGTTTTATTTTTAATGTAAAACCCCGGGCACATCAAAGGGGGAAGATGACAGAAGAATTCAAATATCCACTTTTATATACTACAGTGTTTTATTTTCATTTCGGTCAAAGGCTTTTACATCAGATCTAATCATTCCTAGGACAGAATTTACATTAATTGTGGCTTCCTTCAAACACACGTTCTCCTTGGACAGCTGCCTGTTGGTGGTAGTCAAATGAAGTTGAAAATCCCCCACAAAACAGAATAATGGCAATTATCAGACGTGCTGGGGGTTGTGTTTATTTGTTTTCACACTCGTTTGCAGTTTTTAGGAGCCTGAAGAAAAGGCTGAGTAGTCGAAAGTCTCCCCTTAGATGCAGAAATTGCAACAGCTCCAGTGCTATGCCCTGAAAAATGCCATTTTCAGCTGAAAGCACTTCTAGACAGGAGAGAAATTGGGTTTGTGTTTGCTGCTCCTGTGCTTTGGGATTAGTTCTTTCCTCATAAAACAAGGAACAATGGAAGGAAATCTGTCGGAGGCATTTTTATACCAGAAAAACCCTCTTGTGCATTTTTCGTTTGTTTCTTATTTTGGTATTGTTTCATTCATGGTTAGTCGTGACCAAAAAAAGTCCTTTTTGTGAATGTTTTCATTTTGTTTTCTGATGAATACCTGGGAAAAGTGCTATAAACCCAGAAGGGACTAATTACTGCTTGGTGCTCCTATTTGTAAATCTGCTTGGAACTGGAGATGTTAAAAAGACTTTCTAGCTAAAAGTTTATTTGTAAACAAATACTTTCTGTGCTTTTCACTTGCCTTTTTCTGGTTTGGTCTTAAAAACAGCTTTCAAAGTCTTTCAGATACCAGTTCTACAAGATATTTAGGCTTTAAGGTCCCTTCCAACCCAAACCATTCCGTGCTTCTAGGTATTGTACATCTATTTTAAAAGTTGTGTACAAGAGGAACGTGTAGAAGAGTTGCTGTTTGCTGAGATTAAAATGAGAATGCCCCATCACCCTGCCCTTCCAGGCTGTGGCTGTGGGCTGAAAACACAGAATTTTGGAAAGGCTATAAGAGCAAAACAAGCAGCAGTGAGGGCCACCAGCATTGGGGAAAAAATTAAAAAGGTACGAGGTTGATGGAGTTGGATTTTCTTGCAAGATGGTAAAGGGAAGGCTGTGGGGCAGACACAGACAAACAGAATTTGTGGGGGTACAAGGGATGCCAGGGATTTGTCAGCCAGGTCAAGTGGCTGGGATAGGGTCACTGTGTGCAGAGATCTGGGGAAATCATCCACCCTTTCCTCCACCTGCTGCTTAAGTAAAGCAGCTTGAAAGAAACGCAGGTTTTATAAGCATTGGATTTGATTTTTTTTATTTTTAGGTGAATTTCTGTATGTTTAAGTTTGTCATTTGTGTGTCAGCTGAGGGAAGAAGTATCTGCTAATTAATCCTCCAGATTATGACCAGATCTGATTCTAACTAGAGTGTAACTGTAGAGAGTTAGGAGGTCGTTTTGAAAAACGAAAAATTGGGGAGAATTACTGTGGGATGAGCACAAGTGGATCCTTGGTGGGGTGCATTCCCCTGGATCTTGGACAGCGAGGGATGCTCTGAGAGGGCTCTGAGCAAAGCAAAACTGCCCTCAGTGCAGAGCCCTGCTCCTGCTGGGTGCTCACCTGGGGCTTTATTCCCTGTGGGAAAGGGGGACGGGGAGGGAATGGTCGAAGGTGGGAAACGCTCGGAGTGTGCTTGGTTTGAGGGAGATGAAGGGGTGCTCGCTGTGCACAGGGAGCCGAGATGAAAGGAGGGTGCTGAACTTTGTAATTATCCCCCTTCGCTCTGTGCCGCGAAGGCTGCAAAAGCTGCAGGTCGGAACTTGCAGGTGTTTAATGAATTTCGAGGTGCACTTTCATTTTTGTTGCTGTTGCTGAGATGCAGCAGCAGGGATGGAACAGGTCCTGCAGGTGTGTTCATGCAGCTCTGGTCACTTCCAGCACCTTTAGCCACGTATCCACACGCATGGGGATGTTCAGCCAGATATCCACGTTGACAAGTGATTTAGGCTGCCCAAAATTCTGGTGTATTGTCTTTGTGCTAGAGCACAGAACACGATTCATCTCCTATCTGTCAAAAAACTCACTTTTTATGGCTGTGAAGTAGCAAAAGTGGGGTTTTTTTCATTAAAAATCCTGATTGTTTCTAAATCATAGACTAGGATTGCTCTGGGCAGCCGTGTTCTCATGTGATCCTCAGCTGTGCTATTGGATTGATGAGACATTTCGTTTTCAGCCTTTAGAATTTTGCTCTTTACTCCTCACCATATGTGAAGCATTTCTAGCACAGTAAATCCTGTGGTTTGCATAAAAAGAAAAAAAAAATCTGCTCCAGGTCCTCCTGAGCAGAGTGGTTGGGGCCATGTGTCTGTAAATTCATCTCAGTTGTGTGTAGAAAACAACGTGCGGGGGTTGTTTGGTTGGCAGTTCAGAGGCAAGAAACTTCTCAGAATCCCCTCAAGGTACATTTCTATTCTTTGCACGTTTATTTATAAGATAAACAGTCGTTTTCTGTTTGAATCACTGATGTTAATTTGAAGATGCAGAGCCTGGGTAGGTGAGCACCAGTTTTGGAGCTGTCGTTGTGGAAGTTCCATTCGCAGGTACCCAGGTGTTCCTGTGGGGTGGGAGGAAATGCAAAACTCTCTGTTCCAATGGATTTATTGAAAGTGCAGTCTGGAGTTGTGGAAAATCAATCAGTGGGAATTTGTGGGCCTTTCTCCCTCCTCTCATTCTTCCTATTATTTACAAAAATAATAGTTGGACTTACAAGAAAACAAGTGTGGGAATCCTCCTCTGCTCCTGAACAGCCGTAATTTGCATGTGAAATTTAAGAAGCTCTCCAAAGAAGTTTGAATATAAAAGCAGGTATTTGAAGGAACAGGTGCATTGAGATAATCTGCCCAGATTTGTGCAGGCTGGGGTGGGGTTGACAGCTGCTTCATTATCTTCCCATTTTATGACTTCTCCTGTCGTTGCCTGTAGCCGTGTTTGGGTTTGCCTCACCCAGGTGTGCTGCAGGACAGAGGAGAAGTGAAAAAATCCAAATTCACCGCTTGGTTTGGATATCAGACTCTTTTGACAGTCATTTTACAGGTTGTTGTTGTCATTGGCTTTTTATTTTGTTATTTCCTCTCTTAAAAGGTTCTCTCTTTTGAAGTAATCTCCAGAGTTTGCATAGTCATCATCTATTAAAGTTTAAATGTCTGCTTTTGAAAACATCTCTTACTCTTAGTCAGGAGCCTGTGATAATTTAGCTGTCAGTATTTCACACAACTTCCTTTGCACAATCCCGTGGAGCTTGTTTTCTTTAAGGTAATTTGCAATTGTTAACTTCTGCATTGAATTTTCCCCTTTTGTTTTGTGTTTTCCCCTTCCCTCTGCGTGCACTGGGTTAAGATACCACTGCTTGGTTCTTCAGGAACCTTTGTAAATTGGACACACGAAATGCTGTGCTGGGATTTTGGAAGTGTCCGAGACCAGGTTGGATTTGGGTTGGAGCAACCTGGGATAGTGGAAGGTGTCCCTGCCCACGGGAGGGGTTTGGAATAAAATGAGCTTCAAGTCCATTCTATGGTTTAATGGTTCTGACTGCTCTGAGACTGCATGAAGTGTAAGCTGTTCTCCTGGAGGAAAAATACTTCTCAAACATTTAAAAGTTATCCTCCTCAGTCCAGGACGTTTGAGTGTTGGTTAAATACCTGGGAACCTCATTTTCAGCATTTTTGTGAATATTTCTTGTTAAAAGCCTCCTTTTTGTTAAAAGCTCCTAGAAAAGAGCTGCTTTAGATAGGAGAGAATTTCCTTGTCAGGGCTGCAGTCCGTGGGCTTTGTTTTCAGAAACTGGGCTTGTGGGGGGACTGTCTGAACTTGGGATTTCTGCTTTTCTCTGGCTTGAATCATCCCATAAACTCTATTTAAAGATTTTGTTTTTTGTATTTATTTTCCACATCCTTGACCCTGACTGGCGAGCTGGACATTTGTGTTTGCCTTGGCAAGCTCCGAGCTGCTCATCTAGGGCAGGATGAAAACTCTTTTTTTTTTTCCCTTTTGTAAACAAACTGTTCCTTCAGTATTTTCCAGAAGGATTTACACCACCATTTTGTGACGCTTCTAGGAATGGAGCAAACCTCAGAGTTTTCATTTTACCCAGCTCGTAGCACCGCAGGGAAATGTTTGATTTGATGTGTTTGATTTGATGCGTTTGATTTGATGTGTTTGATTTGATGCGTTTCCCTAGGTCGGATTCGAAGAGCTTTTTTCAGAACGTTTTTAAATCGCAGAAATAGCCCATTTTTTTTTCCTGGAAGGGTTTATTAAAGCTATAGGTCAATAGGCATTGTTGCCTGGCTAGAAAAGGGGTTATTTGTATTTTTTATTTGTCTGCCCAGCGCAGTGAGAACAGTGCCCCATTGTCCCAGGCACTGTGTGCATGTAAAACACCGCTTTGTGCCCCGAAGAATTTATGGCCCAAATAACTGTTCATGCTCTGTTGTGAGGGGGGAGAATTGATATATTTTAGTGGTCAGGATGTAAAATGAGAGAATAACTCAGCTGGCCACTGCGTGCCAACACACGAGTTGTGTTTTGGAGCAGAGGAACTGGATTTTATTTCCCTGGGGGACCCAGAAGTGCTGCAGCTCCTTTGGTCGGGTCATGGCCAGCGAGGGGTTTCTGGGAGCTGTGTGCTCTGGAAATGGCATTTTTGTGCTTGCCCTCCAAACCACTTGTCAAGTGTCACCTGCAGAGCTCCACGAGTGTTGCAGAAAATTTGGGCAAGTTTGAAATGCTCCCAGAGATGCAGTTTTATGTATTATAAACTTGGTGTTACTGCGTCCTTAAACCCAGCTCAAAGCTGTGCCCGTGTTAGTCCTGAGCTTAAGCCCTGCCAGTTGGAAAGAGGATCTTTGCCATGAGCTAAACCTCTAAAAGATCAGGAAAAGGTGTTTTAGGAGCAGCCCTGTTTCTCTGGAGGGAAAAGCTTGGAGGATTTATTGAGAATACGTTCTACCCCCACAAACAGCTCTGCAAATCCCTGGTCTGAATTTCTACCACTCCACCTCAGTGTTTTCTCAAGGACACCTCGAAATTCTGGAAAATATTCACTTTTCCCCCACTCTATAACCACTTACTGGCCAAGGGCAAGTCAGAAAGTAAAAGTACAGTTGTGTCGTAGTGCAGGAAACAAATGGTGTGGTTTTATTTCTTTTTTTAAGCAATAGAAAAGTGCCATTTTCCATACAACTTCTTGTCTTTAAGCTGCTGTTTATGAGATCTAATATTTGAGTGTAAAGTGACCAATTAGTTCATCATGAATGTTTAGCATTTTTTCTGCTGTTTATTAAAATAAGCTGTTTATTAGAAGCTATTACTCACATGAAGTGTGTGCCAGTGAGTCAGCAAACCAACCCAAAATGTCTGGGCTTTGATCTGAGCCTTACTGTAAATGATAATAAATAGCAAACAGCCAAAGTGACAAATGCTGAAAAGTAGATGCTAAAAATCCCCCCAAGATGACAAATAATTATTGGTGTGTGTAGGTTGTTAGCAGAGGAGAAAACCACTGAATTTTCTGTAAAGCTCCATTGGTGCTAGTCAACAGTTCATAAAACGCTACTTATTGTTCCTTTTAAACAGTAATGTGAATTTTTAAGGGTGTATTAAGAGCATATTTCAACTCCACAAACTAAAATTCCTTTTTTTTTTGTTGTTGCAGATCTGGGACATGAGTGACGATGAAACAGTTTGAAATCAGGTGGCTGAGGAAGAGGAGGAGGAAGAGGAGGAGGAGGATGCCCTGCTCTGCACTGCAGCCCTGCCTTTTATCTCTGCTTTGACAAGTTAATGATTGCTTACCCCTCCTGACTGCTGGAAAGACAAACAAACAGAACCCACGTTTTGCCATGAATAACTTCACTCTCAAAGCAGTCCCTCACGGACAGAACTCGCCGTGTTTTCATTTTTATTGTGTAAATAACTGGAGCAATGTGCTTATGTTTAAACCTGGTCTCTTTTTGGGGGGTTGGTTTTTTGGTTTTTTTTTTTAAGTTTCTAAATATGGCTTACATATAAAATATGCTGCTTAAGTAAATTTGGGTGGTTTGTTGGTGCCAGGTTTTATTTTGCTTGTCAATGGCCATGTCCAAGCAGCATTTCTGAATGTCTTTGTTCATCTCTCTCAGATTTGGGGCACTTTAGTTGGAATTTGTTAAGATTGAGCATTTTCTGCTCTTGGGAGTTAAATTTCATTGTTGAAAGGTGGGCAGGAGTGGGTAAGGACCTCAACCTGCTGCCTCCACCACAGGAATTCTGCTTGCAAACGTGAATTTAGGGTGCAGTTGTTCTGGATGTGCCCATGGAATTGTTATTCACTGTAAAGATCTCATCCTTTCATGCCATGGAAACAAAGTGGTGTGACTGATTTCTGCCCAGGAAAGACCAAAATGCGTTTGTATCATGATTAGGCTCCCCTGAAGCTCAGAGAAGGCTCTGTTACATGGTAAAAAATTGCTTCGGGGGGTGTTGGGTCATTGATTCAGTCAAAACTTGTAGGGCAATGCTTCACTGAAATGAGAAATTTGTTCTCTGACTTTGCTGGGTTTGGGTGTGGTCGTGCAGAGCCCTGCAGGTGTTCAAAAAGAGCAATTCTGTTTTAGGTTCATTGGAGTTTTTTGAGTGGCTTCAGAGATTGTGGCCGAGCACAAACAGGGGGTTTGAGAATTGTTGAGTTTAAAAAACAGCTTGAGGAAAAAGGAGTTTTGAAATATCAAAGTACCCGGCAGCAAAATTGAGAGTGAATCTATTGGTCTTAACATGGAATAGGTTTCAGAAGGATTTTTGAAATCTCTTTTGTAGCTTTATGTTGTGGGGTTTATGAGCTAACTCACTTAGGAAAAGTGCAAATCACTTTATCTGCCAAGCAGCCTCTGTTTCCCAGGTATATTGTGAAAATTAGTTGGTCAATCCAATTATTTTAGTTCCTTCCTTGAGCTCAGAAGATATATTTTTTTTTTTGGTAGAGAATTTCCCAGCTTCTCTCTTATGCCACATCAGGAGAAGTTCAGTCGGGTCAAGGTTATCTGCAACTCCCATATTCTGATCAGAAAAGAAGATTTCTTGAAACCTGCTGAGGTGTGCACCAAGTGTCTAAAACAGCCATTATTGTCTGAAACAGCCGTTATTTCTATTTATTTATTATCATAGTCGCTATATTTACATGAGGAATGTAAATTTCTTACATAGAGGAATGCTTAGCTTAGGTAGCTTCAGTGTAATATAAAAATATCTATGAATGCAATATGCTTTGGAAATCAGAGCTGGTAATCAGAGCAAGTCATCTTTTGGTGGGCAGGCACTGAACACTGGGATTGACAGCCTGCAATGTGCATTTTTAAAGCAGATAAAGTCCATCATGACCTTGGAGCCGTGTTTTTAGCCATCCCGTAGTCCAGCTGGAGCCATGGGTTGGTGCCAGGGCAGTTTAAAGGGAAATAATCTGCTTTTTTTATCTTTGGGAGTCGCTGACCGTGGAGTGTGAACGGCTCTGCAGTTTGGGGTTATCTGCAACTTGAAAGCTGCACATCTTTCTGAACCTGGTAAACATTAATAATTGTTTTAAATACCCGAAACTCTGCTGGGCTGGTAAAGCTCCCTCGTGGCTTTGCTTGGGAAGTGTCTGAGCAGGAGAAGAGGAGGCAGGAAGGTTCAGAGCTCAGGGTTAACTCGATGTTTCCTTGCCTCTGTCGTTCCAGTGCCATCCAGCTCTCCCAGGCCGGGCTGTTTGCTGTCCATGTGCTTCCCAGATGTCCCTGATGTGCAGAAACACTTCACTCTGACTTGAAATAACTTCCCTTGTCTGACTAGAGCGTTGTTTTCTTTCTCCTTGCGGGCCAGAATTGTTCTTCTTTTGCTTTTACTCAATTTCTGGGCATTTGGTGAGTGAGAAATCCCGAGAATCCATTCCAATGACTGAATGAATGTACATTCAGCTACTAACAGCAGATAAACACATTTATTTGCTGCCTTGCGTGCACTTAATGCAGGATTTCTGCACAGCCCCCAGCTCCAGTGTTTGCTGTGGAATGGGACAAGCTGAACTTTCCCTTTCTTCATGGAGGAGGTGGGATTTTAATGTTGTTTGTGCTGCCAGGAGCTCCCCCACCGTGGCACCAGTGAAGAACCTGAACTTTCACTGCAGAACCTTTTTCAGGTGTGAACCAAATCTGTTGGGAAGAGGGAATGAGCAGCCTCAGAGGATCCTGTTCATATTCCTGAACTATCTAATAGAAATATCCTGGCATTGTATGGCAACTTGTAGCTATGGCACCCACAGGCCTCACCTGGGAACATTTAATACTCTTAGAAGATCTCAATGGAGAGCTCTGACACCACTTTTGTACTTGAGCATTAAAGAAATTCACGGAATGACAGCTTCTGTTGTGATTTCACACTTCTACCAGCTGGAATTTCGCTGCAGTGTCAGCCCTGCAGTGTGTTCTGCTGGCTGAGGGTTAGAATTTGTTACGTGACTGTAGCACATCCATGAGAGTGAGGAATTTGAGATTCTGGGGGAGTTTTCTTGCTTGGAGCCCTGGGTTGCTCTCATCCTTGCTGCCGCAGCCTGCTGTGTCCTGCTCTGTCCATGGGGAATGGATTTTCCTCAGGGACACCTGGGAATTGTCCTGGTGCCATCACAGCCATGGCCAGAACCCTTCCCAAAGTGGGTGCTGTGAGTCTGAAGCCTGCAGCACTGGGCTCTGGAAAGGAGAAGGGCACAGATGTGAACATCACACTCAGATCCATGGAGGAGAATTCATGGTGGCCCAGACAGGTTGATTGAGAGCTCCATCAGGAGTGGAACCACAGGAGTTCCATTCCCAGGATGGCTCCCAAGAACTACAGAGATTCTGCTTCAGTAGAAGTCAGCAGCTCTGGAGTTATTTTGGCACGACAAAGGGAACTGCAGTGGCTGCTCCAGCCTTAAAATCATTGAGCTTGAGCTTGGAGAAATGCTTTCCCTTCCCTGTGTTCTGCATGGCTTTGGTACTGCGTCCTCAGAGAAGCCCAGTGAGGTAAAAACTCCCATTTTGTCATCTTTGATATTCTTATCCCACTTTCTGCACGTCCCTGCCCGTGGCAGGGGAGTGGCACTGGATCATCTTAAAGGTCCTTTCCAACCCCTTAGCATTCTGTGACTTTAATCTTGTTTCTTTGTATGAATTCTGGCTGCTCACCTCAAATAGATGCAACAGAAGTATTTGCAAAATGGAGTGATTCTGCCATCCATGAGCACTTTATTTTAATTTCTCACTTGTGCTCTTATGTAGAAACCTCACTGAAATGGGTTTTATTTCTGAGCTTTGCTCTGTGGAATCAAATGATAGCAGATGTCTCCCTCTTACTGAACAAACTGTTCCTAAATACCTGTTAAATTCATAACTGGGATTGCTGATGGAATCAGAGAAGCATGTGGTTGGAAAAGACCCTTTAGATCATCAAGTCCAAGGGTTACCCCAGCACTTCCAAGCTCACCCCTGCTGCTCTGTCCTCGCACTGCTGTGGGGCTGTGCTGGGCCGTGGAGAGCTCACCCAGCTCCCAACTTCCCGTTGAGTTTCTTCCCCTTTTTCAAGCCACCCCATAAAGCCAGTGGGATTCTGAGATGTGTTTTGGGAACAGACTTTGCTGTGCAGGATTCTCATCGAGGCCAGGGCTGGGTGAGGTCACTGAGCTGATGGTGATGAAGGACACTGCCTCTCACAGGATCCTGAGGAGCTGGGACAGAATCCACGAGGATATTTTTATATAGTTCCTCTTCAAAGTAGAACCAAATTTTAGGAGTTCCAGGAGAGTCTCAGCCCTCCATTCTTCCGGGAATAGGAAGGATTGCTCACATTCTTGCAGAAGTGAATACATTTCGAGCTGGCACACAGCCAGCCTGTCTGCTCCTTCCAAGTGCTCCGGGCCGTTCCATGTGTCCCTGGCTCAGGGATTGCTGCTCTGTGACTTTGCATTCAGAGTGCGCACAGGAAGAAGGGAGCAGGAGCAGCTCAGTGCTGGGATTTTACTGCCAAACTTTTAATTTCTTTTTAAAATAATAACGCGAGGCTTTCCTCAGGAACAAATAAGCGTTTATACTCCAAAGAGAGCCATTAAAGAAATATTTGCAACATGGGAAATTTTAGCTGACTTCATAAGAAACAGAGTCTGGAAGATGTCTCCAGCCTGTTACCGTTTGGCTTCATTAATTCCTTTTTTTTCTTTTTTTTTTTTAAATTTCATTTTCAGTGCAGCTGATGTGCCCGTGCATATCCTGCCAGAAGGAAACTTCCCTTCCAGAGGCTGTTGTGCACCTTTGCTCTTGCAGAGCACCTGGATTAGCTGTTTGAAAAGGCAGAAATACTACACTGGGAGGACTTTGGACTGTGCCAGGGTGTAAATTCCTAACCTATGGAAACCCTGCCTACCTGTCCCATTTCCAGCTCTCCTTCCCTTGCAGCTGCCTGAGCCTTCTCCAGAGCCTAACAGTGCTTGAAAACACCACACAGGTGATGCTTTAGGTTTGAAATTCATCCAGGCTTGCCCTCTCTGTTCCCCCTTCAGCTTTCCAGTACAATCCTTTCTGGAAAGTTCATTTTCTTACCTGTGCAGCGCTTGGCAGGTTTGCAATTAAAAACCCCTAACGGTTTATTGACTTTTATTTTTTCTCTTATTTTACTTTTATTGATAACCTATCAGGAATATCTCTGGGCTTTCCTCTCAGTTATCCTGGGTCAAACTGTTGTTTTGCTGCCGTATTGAAGCTTTGAGCACCAGGCTGTGGCTCGTGCTCATCTGTAGCCACCTTTTCCTTCAGGCCAGCCGCTGACACCCAGCCATCCTCATCCTCCCACCAGGCCGGGTTGTGGAGGAGTCCCTGGAATGAGTCACTTGAGGATTATTTTAACCAGGCCGAAGCTCCTCCCAGAAGAGTTAACAGCGCTAAGCTGGAGTGGCAATGATGTGCTTTAAGTACCTTCAGGTATTCCGTGTCTCAGGGCAGCAGTTTTTTCACCTCATTTCCCGGTCCAGATGATCTCACCCCAGGATGAGGATGCAGACGACTGCTCCAACCGCATATAAGTTCAAGCTCTAATTGCAGCCTCTCTAATTATATTATCTGCCTGTTGTGACTTCACCACGGCACTTTCTCAAACGCAGTGGAATTATTTAGGACATTCTCTGAACAGACTTTCAGAACCCGCCAGTTATTTTCAGAATTTAACCAGCACAGGTTCCTTCTGCTTAATCGAGGCAGTGCTCCCTTGCCATTGGAGCTCCTTGGGCTTAGGGAGAAAAGGGGCAATCAGGAGTTCTAAAAACAGCCTGTGTTGTGTTTCCTGGCTGGCAGGGAGCACACAACTCTTTCCATCTCCTGGAGCTCTCGAAATGCCTGTTTCCTCCTGTTCTTTGCGTGGATGTTTGTGTGGGACATTGATAGGAAGCACAATGGGCTTTGTCTCTCGGTGAAGGTCACATGCGCACGTGCGTTTCATTTGAAATGGTAAAAAATCTCAAATTGCTTCTCAACAAAATATTTTAGCGAGCTAACAGGAAAGGACAGGAGCACACGTACGGTGCTGTGCTGCTCCAAATCAAAAGCATGGGTTTTAGAAAATTATTCCTTGTCATTTCCCTCCTTTCCCATCCAGTTACTTTCTGTTCTTACATTCCTTGGCTGTGGGTTGCTGCTTCAGAAGTCTGAGCATGCAAAAATTCAGGCTTGTGTGTGTAACTTCAGTCTTTGGCACTGAGACACTTGACTTTTGCAAGATCTCAGCAGGATGATTCATTGTTTGATTTGCTAGTGAAATACTACTCTGCACTACGGAAGAAGGAAAGGGGAGACATTGAACTGGAGATCTGTAGCTTTTTCCTTAAATTTCTCTTTTGGTCTAATGGTCTTCGTGGTCTTCTGATGGTCTTCATTTATCTCTCAGAAGCTGTAGCTGGTGCATCCTGCACTGCAAGGTTCAAGGCATGTGGAGTTTCACTGCTGGAATGCTTTTGCTTCCCAAATCAAACCAGTGTGGGCTGAGGCTGCCTGGAGCTGAGCTGCTGGAATTGTTTCCTCATCGTGGCAGGCTGGGAATGATGGAAGAAAGGACGGAAGGAAGGATGGAAGGAAGGAAGGAAGCTAGCTTGCTTCCATGTCTGCTGCTCTGAAAGCATTTGGACTCTGGGTTTTGACAACTTTTGGTGGCCTTTCTCTCCTCTTTCTTTTCCTTTTCTTTTTCCTTTCTCCAGCACATCCCCAGTGCCGCAGCCTCCCCGAGGGAGGGCTCTCGGCGACACCCACGTTCATTTCCAGTCGCAGACTTCCCTCAAATTAGCGGGGAGGAATTCTCTAAAGCAGGCACGATTTTCCTTGAGGTTTTTGCTTTGTCTGTGAGTGTCTTTATTTTCATTTCGTGCTTCCAAGGCTGACTTTTATCCAGTAATTCCGTAGGTGTTGCCACTTCCTCAGGAACCTGTGACTCAGGCGACGTTTAAATGCCATGACATCACCGGCAGCTCCCCCTGGAATTGCTGCTTTCCTAAACAGGGCTCTTGGCTTTGCTTTGAGGTTTTTTTGCGTGTGAGAGGGGAGGGATGAGGGGGTTTAATTACTTAAGGCAGCCCTGCCATTCCGAGGAGCCACGGTGTAGCCTTTTGAATCGCTGAAATCAAAAGGCAGTTACTTAAAATGGGACATCTGTATTTATACCCCAGCTATTTATGAATGAAATCATTGCAATTAGGCCTTCGTAGAGGTTCTGCTGTTGTAAATCGGGTTTAATTCACTCCTGATCTGGAGAGGGGAGCAGCTGAGGGGAGGAAAAGGTCCGAGCATCATTATTTTGGGAGCGGTGCAAACAAAAGGTGCCTTTTTCACCCTCCTGGGCGGTTCAGTGGCTCTCCCAGCAGCGTTACCTGCACCCCGGCAGATCCAGGGCGGCTTGCAGAGTTTCCCTCGCAGGGACAGCGCTGAGTGCTTGGCCGGAGCGGGAGTGTCCCCAAAGGCAGCGGTGGCAGGCCTGGAGGGGACAGACGGACGGACGGACGGACGGACGGACGGACGGGCAGCTGCCGCAGCTGTTTCCTGCCTGGCCAGCAGCCCTCGGCCGCGTCACTGCAAGGCAGCGCCGGGCTGGGGAATGCTGCGAGGAGGCACGGCAGGAATTCTGGCCATGGCAGGAATGCGAGGAGCTGCGTGTCTGTCTAGGTCACAGCTCAGGGGTGTTCCTGGGCAGGCTCTCGGCGTGGTGGGTTGGTTGTTATCGTGCGAAGGATCCCTTTTGTGTGGCCTTTTGTTTGATAGCGGCGGGGTTGGAGCTCTGCAGAGGCTCGAGCAGCGGAGGCTGTAGGGGTGGCTCTGGCTGTGCTGGGATCTCTCCGAGCAGGCAGAGCCTCTGCGGTGGCACGGGAAGGAAAATTCCGAGGGAGTTGGGGTCAGTGGCTGCTCTGGGTAATGCACTTTCTTCCCGTGATGTCAGGCCTTGTCAAAATCTTTGAATTAAAATTATTTTCCAGATGACACATGAGACCAAAGTTCTAAAAAAAAGGTTCTGTATCTCTTTCTCTCTTTCCACTTTTTTTCTGATTTTTTTTTATTTTTAATTCATCTTATCTTCCTAAAGTTGCTGTTGAGTTTCCCTTGGGTCCTTTATTTTCTAAGTTACCTTTTAAATGACTTTTAACAAAAAGCTCTCACTCAAGTCCCCCCGAGTGGCTACTGGATATATCCTGTTGATATATCCCAGTGATTTCTCATTATTGGCCCTGAGCTGGGGACACTGAGAGGTAGGTGGTGTGAATGTGATAACACCAAATTTATTTGGTTACACAGATATAAAGACAATTGTCCTCCGATTAAAACATTTGCTGTTGCGTGTCTCTTGCGTGCATTTAGCCACCATTTGTGATTTTTCCTTGGGCAGTCGTTGGGATGGGTGAGCTGTAACTTCTGCCCTGTGGACTCAGTCGAGTTTAGCAACACTACCAACTTAAGCCAGGCTTCTTTGAGCCCAGATTTGCAAGGGAGGGATGGAGCAGGTCGCTGGTGCGTGCCCAGCTTTGCCCTGTGGCTGCACAGCTTCATTTCCAACCACAGCGGTACATGTTAATTTCTTTTCCTGTTGATAGTATTTGGAAATGTCATTAAGAGATTCAGAGAGATAACTTCAAGGTAGAAATTCTTAAAAGTCCTCTGGGAGCAGAGAACAACAAAATACCTGTTGGTGTGAGCTACTGGGAAAGAATGGGACTCAAATGTCACCGGGGTGTCAGGAGGGGCTGACACTCAGGACATGGGGACGTGCAGCACAACACGTTTCAGAACAGGACCAAAGCACTGCTTTTAAATTATTCTGTCGCTGTAGTTGTAGGTGATTGTGTTTTCAGAAGTTTTCTAAGCCAAGGTGTTACGTTCCAGCTTTCACAGCCTGGAGTTTAATGCCATTAATTAGTGGGCTTTTTAAAAACACTGCTTGTTGAAGGAACTTTGTCCTCTCTGTCACTGTCACAGCCATGGGAAGGTGGATTGAGGCAGAATTCCCTGGGCTGTGTGAGAGCAGGGAAAGCCCCTGAGTGTCTGAGTTAGCTCAGAGGAGACTCTGGCAGAGCAAGACCAATCTCAGTGGAGCCAGCTGGGCAAGGGAATAAACAGCACAGATTGTAGAGGTGATGTGGGTCTGCCTCACCTCTAACACTGTTAAAGCCTGAATTTGGACAACTTGTCCAGGAGCGGTTACTAGAATTCATTTCCCTCAATTTTTAAATGTCCAGCTTGGGATGCTCTGAGCCAGACTTTGATGGCGTCTTAAACTGGGTTTCAAAGTTCTGGGAGAAGTCTGATGTCAAATGTAAAGACAATCTTACACTAAGCATGTATTTTTAAAACTTACGCGTGTAAAAGAGGATTAAATAAATCTGCTCTTAACTTTTAACTGCTCTCTGTTCCAGTTTGGCTCTTTCTTGCAGGTGTTTTCTGGGCAATGTCCAGGATGGGCACTGGGCTTTGTGTAATAAATCAGCTGAAAGAAAGATAAATCACCAAAGAGCTTTGCTATTCTCGTGGAAAAGAAACAACAGAAGAGGAAATGTTATTTGAATGCTCTTTTTTGAAAGGAGTTTCTGGTTTTGAGGCTTGTGCTGTTTGTTGCCCATGTGAGTGCCAGAAGCTTGACTTTGTCTCACAGTCAGTGACCCCAAAGGGGTTCAGATCCACGCTCAGCCTGGGTCAGCACAGCTGGAACTGGGGCTCACAGAGCTCAGCAGCCCAGGCTGAGGGTGGCAGGAAATGTTGGCCGTGTCCTCCCAGGCCTGCACTGACATTTAAAGTTCCTGTCCCCAGGAACCAAAGCTTGGGATTCATTTGGTGTGCCTTGACTTTGGTAATGGAACAGAATTAAGAAGCAAGTAAGAATTGGGCTTGGGTTTTTTAATTAACAAGCATTTCTCGATCAATTCTGATCATACATTATAAATATACTCCAGAGGAGAGGAAAAAAAGGGGGGTTTTGTCCACTTCCTGAGTGAACTACAGAGCAGCGTTCATGAACTGAGTACAAAGTGTAAATAAGTTGCCATGACCTGTAATTTGCTGGGCTATCCAGTGGTGTTGGTGATATTTTTGCGTTCTACAAACCTTTCCCAGTGTTGTCATTGGCTCCTTTCCCCAGTTAAACTTTTCACTAAAAAAAAAAAAAGCACAAGACTTCCATTATGAGAGAAGAGCAAATGAACTGAAAAAGCCTTTGGAAGCCTCGCCCAGTGCCCCAAATCTCTGTTGTAGGAGCTCCAGCATTCCTTTTGTCCTACCACGTTAATGTTTTCCTTCCCTCTCTTGTTCTAGATGGGAGATGCAGAAGAAGGGGCAGAAGAAGAGGAAGCTGGAGGAGAGCCAGGGAAAACAGCTGGATGGAGCCTGGCTGGAGCAGGGCTGCCCCAGTTCGGGAGCTTTCCCAGCAGAGGTACTGTCACTGGTTTGAGGAGCTGCCACTCCTCACAGCTCCAGTTCATCTCCCTGGCTGCTGCTGGGCCTTGGCACATCCCTTTTTCTGGCCAGGGTTTGTCTCTGGGGAGTTCTCCTGAGGCTCAGCATCGATGTTTTCCTTTTGAGGGGCTCCCACACTCTTGTGGGGTTTCCACACTTTTGTGGAACTGCAGGGAGCTGTGGCTGTAAGGCTTCAAAGGGTCACAGGCAGTGCAGCTTTCACCTTCTCCTTGGCAGAAATCAAGTGTCGTTTCTCTCTCGTCAGAGCTTCTGTGGTGCTCTCAGCAAGGGCAGGAGTGTTGTTCTGAATTTGTACCTACAGAGCAAAGAAAGCAATAGATTTGCTTCAGCAGACTCCTCACCCCCATTTAAATAAATAAATAGGAATCTGGCAGCTTTGCTGTGTGATCTCGTACCTCAGTGAGCGATCCCTGTGCTCCCTGAACACCGTCCTGGGTGGGAGCTCCTGCAGTGTTTGGGTTTGAGGTTGTAGTGGAGCTGATTCCCACTCCGGGGATGCAGAGCTAAGCACTGGAGGTTTCCTGAGGGGAGAATCTTTGCTTTTCCCCAGTCTGCCTCTCTGGGTAAATTGCAGCTTTCTCAACTCTCAAAATGTTGCTGCTCTCCCAGCGCTGGGGTTTTGTTGTTTTGTGTTCCTCCAATTCCCAAGGATCTGTTTTCTTTTTTCTTTAATTTAAAAACGAGCCCATCTGTTTTGTGGCTGTGTAAAAAAGCCTTGAAAATGCGAAGCTAAATGGCTCGAGAACGGAATGAATTCCAAATGTCGTTCTTTAGAATAACCTGATTTTAATTTTGCTCCTGCAGAATTCCAGTGAAATGTTTTCCGAGTTTTGGGAGTGCATGACAGAGTTGTGAGATTAGAATTGATCACGTGAGTTATAACCAAAATAAGTGATGGCAAGAAAGCTCTCCAGGCACTGCAGCACTTTGGTGTTGTTCTGTTTGCTGTCCCTGGGTGTCTGTGCAGGCCGAAAGGCCACACAGCAGTGGAGGTTTGTGCAAGTAATAGAAAAGCAATGGTCTGTACCTGTTCTTTAGCATCAGAGAGGCAGAAAACCAATTTTTGAATGGCTGGGGAGTAATGTAAAAAGTCTCAAAGTCCAGAGTGATGTGTTTAATTTAGCTGTGCTGGTGAAATGGACATTTCTCTGAGGGGAAAATCCATGTAATTTGCTTTGGGGATGTGTCCCAGAAGGACAGAATGGAGAGAAGATGAGATCTGCCATGGGGCAATGTTAAAAGGAACAAACTTTTCACTTGAATAGAGAATATTTCCTGCCTCCACTGGTTTCTCTTTAATGATCTCTAATGGGTGGATCTGTATCGACTTTCATCCTCAGCCTTTGCCCAGGCATTTTTCACATTTCCTGTGAGAATTGGTAGGACCAAAACTGCATCCAGAGTTCAGCTGCAACAGGGCAGAGCAGGAGGACAATCCCACACTCCTCCTTCCCCGCATTTCCAGGCAGAAATGGTTTATTTGTTGGATTAATCACTCAAAGTTACAGACATGTCAGCAAAGCCCTGATTTGATTTACTGCTGCTGATTTTGCATCATCCTGAAAGGTCAGAGCTTGACTCACAGGCTGCATTTGTTAAGCCTGGCAGCAACCAAAGCATTATTTTCTGTTGTGAGGAAATCTGTTGAAAATCTTTAAACCAAGCCCTGGGATCCCACCACGCTCCGTGGGTGGCGGCAGCTTTGCCATTCTTGGTTTTTTCTTCATTTCCCCACCTGAAAACTCCCTGTTGGAGTTAATGACATTAATTACATTGCCCAGACCAGGGAGCTGGAGGTTGAATTAGCTGGCAGAGGAGGGGAGCAAAACAAAGAGCTCTGAAATAGGACAATTTGGGCAACATCTTTCAAAGCTGAAGTGCATTTTACCTTTATATGGTTGATGATTCTGAGCCCTGTTCTTAGCCTGTGGTCAGCCAGTCCCATCTTTATTACAACAAAGAAAATGTCTTGAGTGCTTTCAGATGTTGTTTTCCTCTGGACACTTTGCTGATGTATCCTTGGGGCTTTCTCAGAGCAAAAGGTGAGTTCTGTACCTCTGTGTGACTGTGTTTTAGGGGAAAAATGAGAATATTGCTTACTTTTTAACAGCTAGGTCTGCTGCTCTCTGTTGTTACTTTATTACTCGGACTTGCAGGTTAATAAATGACTTCTTTTAATCTTGGATTTGCAGTTCCTGAGGGAGGTATGAGAGCCACTGGGAAGGAGAGGCTTACAAGTGACAAAAGGTTGCTGTTAAAAGTCAAAACTTTTCACAGCAGAGGGTGACTTTGTTTTTAGCAGCTCTGATTTCAGGTGTGTTTCCTGAGCAGGTGTGTTTGTGTCAGGGTATGGAACAGGACACCCTGGAGCAGCCAGGACAGTGCCAGCAACTCCTCACAGCCTGTGAGGAATAAAAATTACATCACCTTCACTGCAGGTATGGCGGGGAAAGCAAGAGAGAAGCCTTTGTGGTGCTGCTGGAACACACACTCGTTTTCTTCTGGGGAAGTTGAGAAGCTGACATTTTCTGTAGCCTTAGCAGGAGCCCGGGAACTTGTCCCTTGGAAGGAAAAAGGAAAAGGAAAAGCCCTTGCTTTGATCTGTGAGTATTGTTAGCTCTTTCCACTATTTTCATCTCTGCTTCCCTCTTCAAAAAAAAAAAGGTAAGTGAATATTGCAGTGTGGCAGTGGGAGCAAAGGTTTAGGCTTAGGCTGAGAAATACCTTTTTAAAACCAGCTGAATCATATTTTTCCTCTGAAAGCAAAAAAAAGAAAAAAAAAATCCTGTATTTTTTATACTTCCTTTTAGCTACCTAGAACTACTCCAACCTCAGTGGTATCTTGTGTGTATTTTACCACACAAGCCAGAGGTCATTAACACAGCTCGGCCCACAGTATTTTACCATTTCAAGAAGCAGGAGATCAGAGCTTTGTGTTTTTCTGGATTAAAAAAAGGTAACCTTGATTCCCCACCATAGCAGAGGCTCTCAGAAGGGCTCTGAGTGCGGAGCATTTCCCCAAACTGAGTAAACAGTTTCAAGATAAGCAGCTTTTTGACTATTAAATGTAGCAGGCATTTGGCTGACACGGCTTCGCGTTGACAGATGCCTTTGTGTCTCTTTGTGATGGAGAGAAGACAGATGTTCTCCCTGGCATTTAAGAAAGCTGCTGCTTAGCAAAATAAAATGTAAAATTAGACAGTGAGCAGTGAAACTGGCTGGGCTGCAAGCAAGAAAAGATTGAAAGGGTCTCATGTGACTGCAGCGAAATGTGCCCTTGTGGAAGTCAGTAACTGCTTTGTCATTATGTGAAATTAGCCTGTGGAAAAAGAAATTCTGTTTTTTTCCAGCTCTGCTCCAATATAAATGCATGCCAGTGTGAATATCCATGTATAACTGATCCCATGCCAACCATTCCCAGCAGAGAGGAATGTCCCTGGCTATCGCTGCCCAAGTGACACAGCAATTAGCAGCTCTAAACCCCCGAGCCTGCCCATTGTTGTCCCTGAATTGGGCTCCCGATCCTTCACAAAGGAAAAGAGGAGAATTTCCTATTTCGTGCTCCTCAGGGATGGGCGCTGCTGTTGGGTGAGGGTGGAACCTGTCCACAAGGAAGGGGCAGCTCAGGAGGAGCCTCTGCTGGGCATGGTCTGGTGTTTGGCACTGCTCCCATAACTGCAGCTCAAAAAGCAGCAATTAAATTATCTCGGCTGTCTTGTACCCAAGAAAGCGCTTGAGGTAGCTGTTCAGGATGTTCCCATTTAAAGAGAGGTTAAAAAAATTATTAAATTGATATAGTTTTTATCAAGAGCCCTTCAGGGATAAAATGTGCTTTATCATACCTTGTAATCCAGCTGTGGAATCAGTCTGCTAAGGGAAGAGGGCTGGAGACTTGGGGACATACCTGGGGCTCTGTCCATGCCAGAGGACACGGCTCAGGAGGATGCAGAGGGGTTTAAATTTCAAGAAGGATCTAAAGATAGTGTGAACATTCCCCTGGGCCAAGCCTAAGTGTGCCAGCCCTGGGGAGT
Organism: Mohoua ochrocephala; assembly: GCA_013398855.1. NCBI lineage: Eukaryota > Metazoa > Chordata > Aves > Passeriformes > Acanthizidae > Mohoua > Mohoua ochrocephala. Next base: position 109,060 of record VZTA01020743.1, read on the forward strand.
GCACAAATAACACTGGAAACGCTCCTGGATGGGTCTTGCCCGGGTGTCACGTTAAGAACACGAGCTGGGGACAGTGTTTGGATACTGGAGAAGTCTCCATTCACAGGGATCATCCCGAGCAGCCTGAGCAGAGCCACTTCCAGGCTCCTGAGGTCCCTCCCTGCAGCCCAGCTGGGCAGGTCAGTGGTCACTGTCCAGTGTCACCGCTCAGTGAGGGCACGGCCACCGTGCCCAGGTGCCCACACGTGGCTGTGACCTGTTGTACCACTCTGGGTCACACCAGCACTGCCCAGCTCTCTCTGGCCTCAGGATAGATTTGTCTGCAAGGGTAATTTTCACAAGCAATCCAGCCTGAAATGGATCAGAACTGCATTCAGGAGAGGGCACTCCCTGAACTGCTCACAGAGCCCCAACTCGGCCCTGATGATGTCAGGTGTGGTTTCTGAAATTGAAATTACGGTTGGATTGAAATTAGCGAAAATAATGTTTGTGTAGGGATGAGATTACAAATGCACAGCTGGATTTGCCTCTAATTTAGCTCTCAGATAAAGATGCCATTACCAATAGTGGGGGGCTTAATGAAATGTGTGTCTGGGCTGGTTTCTCCAGTTTCTCCCCTGTGCAGGATTGCTGCTTGGGCCAGTTAGAAAAACCCTTTTACCATGCAGAAAATGGAGTTTGCTGTAAGTTACTGACCTGGAAGGCAGTGAAGTGCCTGTCCTGGGCCGTGGAGCCCCCAAAACGTTTTCCCTTTCCCCTGAAGGGAGAGCAGCTCCCCTTGGAGAGCGGCCTGTAAGGCCTGTGGGGTGCGGGGTCCTTGGCCTCCCTCCCACACACCCTCACAACGTGGATTTGGGCCTCTTTCCACGGGTGTTTGGAGAGGGACGTGTTTCAGATGTGTTAAACCAATCCTCCTGGAAGTGTTCTCATGGAATCTCCCTCACCCTGAGCCCGGCCATGCCGTGTTTTCAAACCCTTCAGGCCCCGCTGAGCCAACAGCAACTTCGTGTCTCGTTCCTCTTAGAGGCTCCTTTTTTTGCATTTTGGACCCCTTGTAATCAGTGTCGAAAGCCCTCTGCAGGTTCTTGCCTGGTTCACTGGGCTTTCTCAAACTCAGGTAATTACAGCTGCTTTTTAAGGATTAACCATCTCCAGTGCCATGGGAATGTTGCTCACCAGGAACAGAGGACAAAATACAGCTGTTTTCTCCAGGGAGGGATTCCTGTTCTCTAGGTGACACTTGAAGAAGCTGAGGGACAAACAAAATGCCAGCAAAATTGGTCTTTTCATGACCAAAAATACAGGAGCAGCTGGTGTTCTCCACACCAGTCCCTGTCCAGGTGAGCTCCTCAAGGCCCAGCACGGCTGCTGGGGCAGCAACAGGGGTTTTTTATTGCTGTAAAGGGTTTCTTGACAAACTCTTGTAGGGAAACCCCTGACTGAGGCCGTGGCAGCCCCACCAGTGGGGTTATGGTCCTAAAAAAGGTCGGGATCCTTGGAAGGAAAGCAGGACGTGGCCAGAGCTGTTCCTGCCTCCAGCTCACGAGGCACAGACACCAATTCCTCTCTCACCAGGCAATACAGAGGCTTAGGAACACACCTGTGATTTAAGAGCACTTTATTGTTCTTTAAGGCTACTTTTAAGTACAAAAAAAAAAGATGGCCTGCCAAACCTTTTTTTTTTTTTTTTTTTTTCCAGGTGAAACAAGGCCACAAAAGAATGGTATATTACAGATTTACAAACACAGAGAGAATCTTTCAAACTGAACTGTAGATAACCTGGCTCTGTGAAGAAACTTCACCACGTCTCGTGATGGTGAGTTCAGTTTAGTGTCCTTCCACCTCCCCCCAACCCTTTGGCTTTCGTGACATTGTTGTGTCCAATATCTGTTTTACTGGACATAGCACGTTAAATCTTTTATTGCCCTCAAATCCATTTACCTATCTCAGATAAGTAAATGTAACCTTGTAAAACAGCTATTATTGAAAATATTAGCTTTAAAAACATTATCTTATTTGTGTTTACAAAGAAATAGAGGAGTCACATTTTCCACAGAGTCCATCTACAGTATTAGTATTGACTGTTATACTGCTCAGTAGCCTGTAGCAATAACAAACGAGTGGCTATTAATGCTAATGCAGTGTCCTCATAGAATAACTGTGTTCCTGCACTTTTACTGTATTACAGACAAATCTACAACAAGAAAAAAAAAAAGATCAACTTTTTTCTCCAAACAAACAAAACAAAACGAAAAAAAAAAAAAAGAATGATTACAATAAAGGAAAGGGAAAAATTAAATAGCTACATATCATTAACAAATTAATTGTTCCTCAAAAAATACCTACAAATTTCTCTGTACATTCTTTACGCACAGCGTAACGATGGTCTTAAAGTTACCTATATAAAAAAGTGTTCTTTTAACAATCTTCCTACAGAGAGTAGGGTACTGAATGCCAAAGCAAGGAAGCGTTGACTACCCAGTAAGATGGTAGTGAAATGTGTAAAACTGGGGGGGGCTTAGGTGTTGGGTTGTTTTTTTTGTGAGGTTTTTTTTTTCTTTTTTTTTAAAGAAAATTGAGCAGCCACCTTCTCACCAAGAGTAAGAGCCAATCTCCCGATCTCTTTCTACCCTGCACCTTTTCCAAATTAAATAGCTTAACTTTAAAAAAAAAAAACAAAAAAACAACGAAACAACAAAAAAGCATAAAATAAAAGCCACAATGGACCCAATACTGTAACATAGTCCATAATACATCACGTGGAGTTCATCTTCCAACCAGTTCTGGCTTCCTACGCTGAGCCCATCCTTTCAGGGAACCCAGAGTAAAAACCAAGCCCCAGCTGCAACTGTCCTGGGAAGATGGAATGTATGGGGGAGAGAGTAGTTACACTTAACAAGAAGAAGAGAAGCTCTTAGCACTAGCACAGCTGTGGTTTTACGCCTGCCTCTACTGCCTAATTTCTAGTTAGTAGCTATTAATTATAGCAAATGATAATAAATGCAGTAATACCTGTATAAAGTCCCTACTGGAGGAATGTATGCTGCGACTTGGCATAGGCTGATGGAAAAAACAAAACAAAAAAAAAAACCAAAAAAAAAATAAACAAAACCGAAAGATCATCTTTCACAAACTGTAACAATCTGTTGTCCAGCCAAGAGCCGTAGGGGTAGCAGTTCCTGCAGCTAGTTCAGGGTGGATTACACAGACTGGGGTTTGGGAAGCAGATCCCTGTGAAGCAGCAGTGCTGCACGAGGCCCCTCCTGAGCTGCCCTCGGTGCTGCTGCCACTAAAGTGAATAGCAAATACAAATATCATAGAGTACAACTGTACCAGCAGTAAGTATATCTAGGGTTGTTACTGACAAAAATAAACTAATTCTGAAGAGAAGCTAATAAGTATTATGATTCTTACTGTCTATACATTAATAGATACCAGCTATTTTTCATAAAACATGCATCGTTAAGCACTATGGAACCCTCCAACCTCAGCTCTAGTCTAACAAACTGCAGTGTTTAGGAAAAAAATGCCCGTGTTCTGTAAATTATGCAGTCCAGTTGCAAGCACTAAGCACCTGAAATCTAAAGAGAGAAAGACCTATAACCTGTATGAGACTTCCCCTTCCAAAGCTGTTTTGCTCTAAGAAAAATTCAAACTGATAGAAATGTCATCCTTAAACCCTTTTTTCAGCAGTTTGCCCTCAAAATATTAGCCTCTTCCAGAAAGTTGCTGTGCAACTTCAGTCCTCCTCCAATAGTGCAAATCATACATGACAGTTCTTTTCAAGTATATACATACAAAATTACTTCACAGAGGGAAAAAAAAAAACAAACAAAAGCAATGTAAGCAAACCAGACAAATTCTAGTCTTGAGAAGCTAAGAAAAGCAAAAAAAAAGCACTTGGGTCAACCAACTAAGTGTAATGGCTTTTGTGGATTAGCGTGCATTATTTTTTTAAGGGGCAGCAGATTTGCATCAGAGGTTTCTTTGGTAATTGAGGCAGGAAAAAAAAAAAAAGGATGCTACATCGTATGAATCTTTATGAAATAGTTCCTGCTATCGTCTTTAAGGGCACCCTTTTAAAAAAAAAAAAAAAAACCAACAAAGTGAGTACACAAAAAACATGTGTTGAAAACTAACCTCCCCTCCCCCACCTCTATTTTTAAGCACTGTTCCAAGCTCAGTCAAACCATGCAAAATTCACGACGGGAAGGGTCCTGTCCTCAGGAGACCACGGAGGGCGAGTGATTGTGATTGACCATGTGGGAGGAAGGGGACGCCTGGCCCCGCCGCGACGCCGACTCGGGGCTGCCCGACACCCCGTCCTTGGCAGCCTTGATCTGCAGCCACGTGTCCCCCAGTGCTTTGGCAAAGTGGTCATCCACTGACCCCGTGATGGACACCGAGTTTGCCACCGGCTCAGGCTCCTTGTAGTTCTTGCCGAGGCTCCTGCGGAAGTGCTCCTCCACCACCGGGTCGCAGGCGGTGGTGGCTGTGGGGACAGGAGGCAGAGGGGGGAGTTAAAACCCTGGCACTGGGTCTGCACTCACAGCCTGCACTTTTATCCTGTTTTCTGTCACAGGGTCTTGGAATGGCTTGGGTTGGAAGGGACCTTAAAGCTCATCCCGTTCATTCCCCCCCCTGCCCTGGGCAGGGACACCTTCCACTGTCCCAGGCTGCTCCAAACCCCGTCCAACCTGGCCTGGGACACTGCCAGGGATCCAGGGGCAGCCACAGTTTCTCTGGGCACCCTGTGCCAGGGCCTCCCCACCCGCCCAGGGAGGAATTTCTTCCCAATATCCCATCTAACCCTGCCCTCTGTCAGTTTAAAGCCATTCCCTGTGTCCTGTCCCTCCATCCCTTGTCCCAGGTCCCTCTCCAGCTCTCCTGGAGCCCTTTTAGGAACTGGAAGGGGCTCTAAGTTCTCCCCAGGGCCTTCTCCTTTCCAGGCTGAACACCCCTCCCCATCTCTCCAGAGCTCCAGCCCTCAAAGCATCTACCCCTGTAGCTTAATGCCCTGTCACTGCAAGTCCCTGTCACAAAGATGGCCTTCCTCACACCCTTACAGACCTGGGAGTGAAAGCAGTGGGGAACAAGGTGGGGAGGAGAAGGAGTTAAAATGAAAGAAAAAAAAAATGGAGTTAAGTATTTTTGCATTTCTGTGACCTGCAACAGGTGAGCATTTCTATATAATTATATTTCTCCCTTAGGCAACTGACAGCTCCAGCTCCAGTTCTATGGAAACCTTCTCCCAAAACAATCACACAGAACTTATATTTAGGCTTAAATGGAATTAATGATGTAAACAGTTGTTTAAAATCAGCTCCCAAGCCTGCTGATAGCAGTCAGGTGTGAGGAGACCTCATCCCAAATTGCAGCATGCCAAAAGCTGAGCTCAGGGTTTCATCTTACTGCACCCACTTGTGCTGGGAGCAGTCAGAACTAAAGGAATCAAGTGCTGTAAGACTACTACAAGAGCCTTAAAAGACAGGTTTTGAACAAGAACTGTAGTAATTCCTCAGACTAAACATAAGAGCACTGCAGCTTTACAATTTAGAGCCAGTGTTTGTGTGTCTCAACGAGAATTACCTTTCCAAAAATACTTGGAACTCTTGGGATCCATGGCACAGCCCCCCTGCTTGATCCTAAAGCAAATGCTTGATTGATCCTAAAATAAACACGAGTGTCATGCACAGACACCTGTTCACCTGACAGGAGACAAATCTTTTCTGGAAACACCTTCTCCTGTTCCCATGCCCACTGGAGCAGCTCTCCTGGGACCAGTAGCACCAGTTTGAGAGAAAACTTGTAACATCTGAGATCCCCAATGATTGATTTCTCCAAGAGTCCAAGGGTTTCCTTTGGCTCCCAATTCCAGTTATCAACAGCACACTGATCTTTATAAAAATATAAAAAAAACCCTACTACTAATAAAAATACTTATAATTACCCTACTATGGACTTTAGGTTGCTGCCTGCATCATCCCAGTATTTGTTCCATGGACACATCCTGGCTGCTGGAGCCACGCTGCCCTGAGCTTTTGGCAATGCTGCAAGTTAAAGCTCTGCCTCAGCAGGTAAAAAGGACTTGCGAGAGGGAAGGGCTGAGCTTCCCCTGTGCTTTCTGTGCAGTGAGAGTGAACAGAAACAGCCCAGGTTTCCCAGCAAGTCCTGCCTGACCAGATTGCATGAACAGGACCAGTGGCACAGAAGGCAGAAAGCTAAAGCTCCCTGCTTAGGTTGCTGTAGCAACTGCCCTCCAAAGGTTTTTGTGTTCTCCGTGCAGAGCAGGGTGGAGGGTCCGGCCTTTGGAAGGGTATTTGTGGCTGCAGGAAAGGTTTTTGCGACTGCAGCTGAATCACAAGAGTCTCCTGGCTATTGAGAGAGAAGGGAAACTACAGCTCCTGAAATGAGAGCGTGGGGGGATCCGCTGGCCCTGGCTGCTGTTTGTCAGCTGGACTAAAATAAACATAATGACTTATTTGTCTGTGTGGGGTGCTCGGGGTTTTTTTTTTTTAAAAGAAGCTTTTCAAAACAAGAAGAACACCTCTCTCCCCCTAAATCTGCATTGGTACTTTCTGCTGTGGCACAAAGAGGTGCCCATTGTTCCACCTCCTTTTCTCCCTGGTAATGTGGGCCCAGTGGAGCCCATTCTGCTCTCCTGGAATCCCAGTGGGGCCGGTTTGGAGGGTGGCACTTACAGCTGGAGGGTCTCCTGTAGGCAGCCCCGGAGCAGGCGCTGTGGGCGATGGGGCAGTGGGACAGGTTGCAGTTCCGGTTGTTGGCAGAAGCACAGGTGATGACAGAGGGACGGTTCTGGAGGGGACACAAGCACAGTGTCACACTCAGGCCAGCAGCAGCAGCAGCAATTAAACCCACTTCATATTAACCCCCCTCAAATATTCAGTTATTTCTTTGATTAAAAATAAAAATCCACATCGCATTTCCATAGAGGTTCTTGTCACTTAAGTGAACAGAAAAGGGGCAGTGTGAAAATAAATCTTAATTTGCAGTGACTGTTGCAACTTCACAGCCCCAGCAATTCAACCCATAAAAGATAAATGTCATATTAAACCCCTAAATAGTCAGTTATTTCTTTGATTAAAAATAAAAATCCACATCGCATTTCCATAGAGGTTCTTGTCACTTAAGTGAACAGAAAAGGGGCAGTGTGAAAATAAATCTTAAAAGTGATTTTACAGTGACTGTTGCAACTTCATAGCCATGGAAATTAAACCCATAAACTATCAATTTTATATTAAACAGCTACAGCTCAGCACAGCTCAACTCTCTTGCTTTGTCTCTCCATTGTAGGAGGGATAAAAACGAGTCTGACACATAAGAAAACTGTTCCTGCCTAACCTGCACAGAGATGGCTCAGCTTCAGCACTTCTGCAGCAAAACAAATGCCACGTGCAGGCTGGCAAACCAAAGAACAACCCACCAACAAAAAAACCTTAACAACCACGCCAGCATATGGAAATAAGGCATAAAATAATCAAAAATAATGACTTGGCTTCAGGAGAAGTGAATTAGTGATACGACATTGCTCTGAACAACGTAGCAAATGCTTCTGGCTGGCTGAAACTACATTCAGTGTCAAATATTCCCTTATGTGTGGTACCCCTTCTTCAGGGTGGAGAGAGCTGGGACAGAGGGAGGGGAGCACACAGGGATCGCCAGGAGGGGCACAGGTGATGCCCCCCCCGGCATTGCCTAGCAGGTGCTGGAGCCTTCCCAACCACACACTGAATTCCCACTTAAAACACATCCATTCCCAATTAAAACACATACATTCCCAGTTAAAACACACGCATTCCCACTTAAAACACACGCATTCCCAAGCTTGGGAATGTCACAATGAATGTCACCACGAGCTGTGACATTCAGTGTGTACTTTTAAACCACATCTTGCCCGAGGAGCAGCCTCTCCTCCCCGTTGCAGCTCACACCAGGCTGCGGTTCCAGCTGGGAGCCCTCCCCGTGCCCCGGCCGGGACATTCCCGTACCTGCTGCCGCTCCACGCTGCTCAGGCTGGGGGAGATGCCGACTGTCCTGGCTGCATCCATGCTGTTTTTGGTCAGTGCTAGGGGCTGCTCCATGCTCAGGCTCGGGATGGAGGCGTACATGTGGTTGGCATGGAGGCTCATGGTGGGGGCAGCCGCCCGCTCGATGGGGCTGCGGCTCCTCTCCCGGTGCTCCTTCCGGTAATCCCCGTTGGCAGTCTTGGTTCTGGCAGGGGAGAAAACAGGGAAGAGGCCTCAGTGTGGTTCCAGGCTGTCCTGAGACGTGCGACATCCCGACAGCCTTGTCAGGAACACGAGGCAGAGCGCTTTGCTAGGGGGAATCCCTCAGTGGGGTATCCCAAAGAGAAGCCAACCCCCACATCTGCCAGCCCTGCCAACCAGCATCTCTCCTCAGCCCAGAGTTTCTTCAGACTCTCATCTAGATGCACCAAGAAACAGCTTTTTTTTTTAAGATCAGACCCCTCCTCATTTACCACACTATTAATCCCACTCCATCTAACACTGCAATATTCTCTAAGCATTGCTTAGAAACCCAAGGAAAGTTTTATTTTACTGAAAAGACATGGTTGATATCAGCAAAAATGCAGGGAGTCGAGGCAGGAAGCAAAATTTTCAGAGGAGAAAATGAAGGAAAAGCAAACTACATTGCACTTATCACAGAATCATTTAATTACAACTGCTCTTTCAGAGGAGTAACGTCCAGCCACTCCTGAACAGTAAATCCCTGTAGATGTGCTCACATAATGGCACACTACAATGTGTGCCAATTGTACACACATTGCAGTGTGTACAATTCACTGCAATGAACAGAAAGCTGGGTTTGCATCTGTGTATGAGGGATTTCAGTTTCCATACAGCAACAGAATTGTCACTAAAGGCGAGCCAGTGACTGAAGGGAAAAGCACTTCACTCGTCACCAGGTGAATGTGGGCATCCCCAGCAGCCTGGAGTCAGCAGTGCTGGGAGAGCTCACACACTGCAGTGACCGGGGCCTCAGTGGGCAACAGCAAACTCCAGCTGCAGAGGAAAGCACCAGAGGAGACCACTGGCTCGATGGAAAATAAAAATAACAACCTGCCTTTGGACCATTCTCGAGCACCAGTGCAATGCCCTCTGTGTCCTAAGTGTGTGAAATTCAAGGTGGCTTTTCCCTCATTTTTTAAAGCTTATCATAGCAAATTAATATGCAGGAACAATCTTTAAAAATGCTCTGATAAAAAGCAGAGACAGAAAAGGAATCATATTCAATGCTGAAGTAAGTTACAAGTCCAAGAAGCTACTGCTTATTTCAATGTCTGAGAGAGTCTCTCCAAAAGCAAGGCTGAGGAAAAAAAGTCCTGCCAATAGAGGGAAATAAGGAGCCCCTAAAACACCCACACGGGGTGTGGGGATGTCCCATGGTGATCCTGCCCAGCCCTCAATCCTTTAGCCTCAACAACATCCCGTGGTCATGGATTCCAGGCTTTAAACTACGTACTTGTTAAAGTACCTTTTCTTCACGGGCTCTTTTTGTTTGTTTTTAACCTAAAATCCAATGGCTTGGATTGCTCTTTGCCCTGACTCGAATTAGGAGAGAGACAAAGCCATTGCTCCCCTCTCATCATCTTGCAGCCACTCCCAAGTTCATCTCTTCAACAAGCTTTTATTCCAGTAATGCTTTTTTTTCAAATAAAACCTGTTCCTGTGCTTTTGTCATCTTTGTGATGTTCTTTTAGCCATTACCTGTCGGGTAAGAGCTGAAAGTGACCTCCTTTCTGGACACGAGGGTCCAGATCTCTGCTGCATTCAGGAGCAGCACCTTGGCTGAACTACTCCCAGTTCTCCTGTGCTATTCCTCAGCTTGCTCAAGAGTCACTTGGCTGCAGAGAAATTATTGTTCCTGAATCAAATCTCAGCTCATTTTCCTTGGTAGACGCTGGGTTAACACGATGCCAGGCAACCGGTGACTTGGGAACCTCAGGACACGGGGACTCAGTGCCAAATTCCCCTGGCAGGCTGGGGAGGGCAGAGCCACCAGCGTAACAATACAATTGTAACCCTTTGCATCCCCATCTAAGGCTTGGCCCTTCTCACTAATTACAAATTAGGAGCTGCAGATTAGCAGAATCCACCGGAAAATCCAACCTGGAAGGTTCCGCAGCTGGCCCTGAGCGCTGTGTGCTCCCCGAGCCCATTTTCCAGGCTGGATTTGAACAGCAGCTCACAATTCCCCAGGAATCCCAGTCCCAGCATTGTCCCAGCTCAGTTCCAGGAGAATTCAACTGCAGGAGCAGCCTCAGCAGCAAAGTTTGGAACCGCAGCGCTCTGAGCTAATGACGGATGCACACGGAGTTAATGGCAGCACGACGGGCTCTATATTTAACGTACAGTAGCTCCTCTTGGATTACAGCATGGAAACAGCTCCTGGACACGGGAATGATCCCACCCCAGCCCTGAGCAAGCAGGCAGGGAGCCTCACACACAGCCTGGACAAAGCCTGGGATGTTCTGGGAAACGGCAGCACCAAAACAGCTAAAAACCACTGTTCAGCAAATGCTCCTTCTCGGAGCTGCAATGCAGAACCTTTGGTGGCCACAAGCCAAATTCTCACTTTTCAACTAAGTATTAGCAGGTCTGCTACAATTAAAATTACAATTTAGAACCTGCAAAACCACCTCCAGCTCCAGGAGATTCCTGCTTTTCCCTGTCTCAAAGGAAAAAATAATCTCTGCTCAGAATTATTCTGTTTTGTTTTAGTAAGCACAAGGCGATTTTCAAAAGAAAAGTTTTGTTTACTCCTCAAAAAATGCTTGTGGAATGAAACAAAACATGTACCTACACCAGTGGTTTGAGGTTTTTGGTCTCAGAACTCCCTTTTCAACAATTTAGTGTTGCATTTACTGGGGGTGGGGCTGTCAAGTGACCACTGATGAACAAACTTACTTAAATTCCCAAGCAAAATAAATTTTCCATTTTACACAACAGTGCTTATTTCACTCATCCTCACTTTAAATGAAGAGTCACAGCCCTAAATATTGTTGAACTGGTAGTTTTTCTGCCAAAAAAAAACCCACCAAACCAACAACAGCAACAACAACAAAAACCCAAACAAAAAACCAATCCTAACAAAAATTATAACACAGAAAAACCCAACAAAAATTTTCCCTAAAGACTTCTGGAAGAAAGGACCAAAAAACTGGGCAATGATATCATCTTGTCTCCAGGAACAAGCATAGCAGGCAGATCTTCCCTAAAGACACCTAAAATTATTGAGTTATCTCAGCAATCTCAGCAGACCACACCCCAGGCCTTTCTGTAGGCAAATAATTCCCTCTTCCTAAATTAGAACAACTCTTCCAGGCAGGGAACTGCTTATAATCCACTCTCTAAAAATCCTCTCCTCAATTCATCCACCTTCAACTCTTACAGTCTCTGGAAAAAATGAAAAAAAACACCTGAAGCTTCTACTTCCACATCAGATATTATTTCTTCTGAGCCCAGCTGGAACTGTTCCAGCACCGTGTAGGACAGGACCATGAAAGCTCTGCCCTCGTGAGAATACAGCAGCATTTGTGAGTCCCTCCTATTTAAACATAAATTGCAAATCTTACAGATGCCTGACTCCCCTTGTCGGACAATTATAAGATTATTTATAGGGCATTCATCAATTTCACATTATTAAGCAATTTAGTTCAGAACGTCGCTTAAAAAATAATTTTCTATGGAAAATTTGTTGTTGTTGTTATCATGATGATGATGATGATGATTCTTGTTTTGCTATTAGAGACTTTATCTGAAGGGGCAATCAAAACTGCACGTGTGTGGAGATAATCACATTTCACTGAAGTCCACAAGCTCAAACATTCCACACACACTCTGGACAAGTTCAGAGATGCATCTCCCAAGTCAAACATAAGGGCCCAGAATCACAAAGAAGGATTTCTGACCAAGCTTAAAAAAGAACTTAAAAATATATACTACAAACAAATCCAGCTGTCCAAATAAGCTTTGCCATCTCTGGACTCGACTTTGTCTTAGAAATCAGCATATTTTACCAACCCGGAGTCCATGAGCAGCAAGGGAGATGCCAGTGCAACTCCAGTGCTTAAAATCCAGCAATTCCCATGGGCGAGCCCAGAGCAGACCCAGACACTGGGATCCGTGCCCATCACCCTCCCCCTCCCTGCTAACACAGGCATCCCAGCCACTTCCAGCTTTATTTTAGCAAAATTAGACACGACCCCAAGCTCCAGTGAATTTCTCCAAGCCTTGAAAAGCAGCCACGGTTTCCCTGCAGCTCCCCAGTGAATCGGAGCCCGCGTCCAGCACTTACCAAGCATCGTGTGCTGCCACCAAAGCCACACGCATCCCCCCAGTGTCCCAGCCCTGCTCAGAGCAGCTCCAAGGCACCCAAAGCCCCTCTGTTCCCAGCGTTTTGTGCCGCAGAACCTTCACCCGAGGCTGTTCTGCTCGCTGGCACCGCGAGGGGGGAATTCACACCCGTCCCACAGCAACAGGCGGCCTCTGCCAGCTGCTGCAGGAAAAGGGAAAAAAGAGGCCCAGCGAAGGGGACAGCTCTGCCTGCACTCACTTCCAGCCTGCAGAGCCTTCAGGAACTCTTGCCAAAAGCATTACTGTACCTCCGAGGGAAGAAATCACAGACGGTTCACACTCCCCTCGGCACAACCGGAGCTCTGGCTGGAAATGGTTGTCCACACAAAGAACAAGCACCCCCTTTGCTTCAGACAAACACAAGGCAGAGCATCGCTTAGGAGCAAACTTTCATTTCTGCAACCTAATTCCAGTATGATTTGAGTCTTTTCGGCGTCTTTATAATATTTGTTTTCCAACATCTTTTACTGTCTTTATTCACTAAGTCTGAAAGAGAGCAGCTGCTTTTGTTAAAGGCCACTTAAGGATTTATAACCCACTGATACAGAATATCTGCTCCACATGATGAGCATAATTTCCTGCAAAAGGATCTACTTGCACGCATTAATTCTGGTACTGTGAGGTGGGAAAACTAGAATTTAAGGTGGTATTTCAAAATACAATTACATATTCCCAGAGGGAAAAATCCTCAGAGTTCCTTACTCAGAATTTTTTAAGCAATACAAATTCACCAAACAAACAAACAAACAATAAACCCTAAAAAAAACCTGAAAGTAGCAGCAATTTGCTCTGTCAGCCAATTATCTGAGTATTCATAACATGAAAAAATACTCCAAGCAGCCCAGTGCCCTCTTGAGTGACTGTCATCTCCATACACAACCCCTTCCACCCCACTTTTATCAGCTTTGTGCTTCCCAGTTCCTTCGAGGAGCCTTTTCCTTTTCTGGCTCCGTACTCCATCCCAAAAAGCCAGCTTGCAGAGATCCTTGTTTTTGCAGGAATCACTCCTGCCACAGGACCTGAGCATCAGATATGGTTTCCTGAGAAAGATAACCAATACCCTCCCTCAAAGGAAAGACCCTTTAAGTCTAAACCATTGAAGAAACACTAAAATGAAATAGGATAATCTCACATATAAACAAACACAAGTCAGACTTTCTATATTTATCCTCAGCAGAACAGGATTTTGGGAGATAAACCTTGGGCCAGATAGTTACTTGCAAATGGAATCAAGCAGAACAGATTTCACAGGAGAAGAAAGAAATCAATAATAAGCTGTGAAATGCATCAAGGAGTGTCCCATTCCAGCCTGCACCAAGCACAAATATTCAGATACAGATGGATTTCCCTTCCTGAAGCCTTAATATTCACAAGTATGAAAGAATGCAAGAGAACCACATGATGTAAGAGCTCAGTCCAGAGCCAAACCAACAAAACTGAACTCTAAATCTAATGTGCAGTAAAATCAATTAACACAATCTCAGATCCTACTCATTTTTTCTCACAGGATTCTTTTTTAATGTTTGGCCATCTTTGCTCCAACACTCACAGGATTGTTTTAAAAGATAGCACTGGTTGCTTTGTAACAGCAGAACTCAGGGATTTATGAAATTAAAAGTTCTGTCACTGCTGGAACACGTGTGCGAATACAACACAGAAACAACGACAAAGTCACCTCGCTGCAAGAGGTGCACACTGCAGGTTACCAGCAATTCAACTTTTTTAAAAAAAGGGGAACAAATGGCTCACTAATTTCTCTGCTCTGCACTGCTGCTGCCCTGCTCAGCTCCAAACACATTCCAACTCCAAACCTACTCCAACTCCAAACCTACTCCAACTCCAAACCTACTCCAACTCCTATGTTTAGGTGTTCTTTTGCCTGGCACACCTGATGGCTCGTTCTAAATTTCCATCATTTTTTGAAGAGTCTTTATGTGAGGCCATTCCTGAGACGCGAACAACAAAATGTTAACTTAAAATAAATATACAGGAAAATTCTGAAGTGGTAACTGATGTCATGAATTCTGCTGAGGTAGCTTTAATAGGAATTAGCCTGTTAAGAAAATTTTAAAAATCATGAATGGCCCAAAAAGTGGAGCTAGAACAAGAGAAAGCTCCAGCAGTTCAGTATTAGCACCACAACAAGTGTCCAGGTATAAATGAATATTGCAGTAATCACAAAAAGTTTCCTGAAATGAGCAGTGATTTCTGGAGAATAAACATAACCCCTCCTCGCATCTTCAGAGTTTTGTTTAACTCTTTCTAGGTTTAACTCTTTTGTTTAACTCTTTCTAGGTTTAACTCTTTTGTTTAACTCTTTCTAGGTGGGAAGCAGCAGCTGAGCTCCCACCAGATCCACCTTGCTTTTCATGGATTGAGGACGAAAAGTCCTCAGGCTCCCACTGATCCCATCAGTCCAAGAGGAGAAACTTTTTGATCCTCTAAGCTGCAAGAGAGGATCTCTGCCTTCCTTGTCCCAACTCCTGCCCAGGAACAGAGCAGTTCTTGGAAAGGAGACAGGACAAGGAACCAACCCTTTGAGATTAATTCCATTCAGCCACCTCTCCATGACTCTCTCTTCAAAGAACCACAGTAGCTCCAGTTGCCTCTGGAAAATCCTGCACCACACACATGAAAAATGCTTAATGGAAGAACTGTTTCTGCCAGCTGAGAAGAGCAAATGACAGAAGATGTGAGCGTTTGGGAAGCTGAGAAAGGCCCTGCAGAGGATGTGGTCTGTCTCTGGGAGATGCTGCTACTGCACTTTGGAGAGCATTTTTTTGGATGGCAGTTTCAGCAAAACTGCAAAACTCAGACACGTCAAAGTGTGCCAGAAACGCCATCCTACAGCTGCCAGTGCAGCCCAGAACTGAGGTTTCCTTTCTAGCTCAAAAGCAAACTCTGCAGAAGCCACCACAGAGCCTGGGTGTTCTGAGGTACCTGGGGCAGTCAAACAAAGCTGGAGAAGCAGAGGGAGCCTGTCCATGCTCACACCTGAGGAGCAAGGCAGGATGCTGCAGGCACTGGGATGAACAGGACGGGATCTAGAACAGCAAATCACTGCTGGAAGGGAAACTAAAACTATCCCTGAGCTGCTTCAAGTCCTTAAGGCACTTTGGATGCTTGGAGGGGAGAACTTCCAGGAGAGCAAATGATAAAAACACGAGGTAAAAGAGACACTCCAAATTTCTAACAAGCAGGAAGGAAAACCTGAGCATAAGGGGAAGAGCAAGGAGGCTTCCATGGAAACAGCTCCAAGGTCAGAGGGACAGGTTCTGTAAAGGGATTCATTTGTCCCCACTGCAGTGCCCACCCAAACGCCTCTGGCACACATTTCCCCCTGCATTCTACCCATCCTTTAGAGGGGTCACGTGCAGCTTTTATAATTCCTTTTGAAGTCAAACTTGGCACGTGCAACGAGCCTTTTATACCCAGTCACTGGAAAATACCGTAAAAACTATTTATGATCACCCAGAGAACGCCACGGGCCAGCGTCAGGGGGGAAAGGCTGCACATCAAATGCAGCAGTGGGTCATGGCCCAGGGCACCAGCATCAGCCACGGGCACTCAGCACTGCCAGGGCACTTCAGTCTGTCCTGCAGGCTCTGGGAAAACTTGCTGGTGTCAAACTCAGTGGTGAAACCTGGCAGGACTGTTAAAGGAAATAAAAAATGCCAGTTACGGTCTCTTAGAGGATTCACTGGGTTGTTCCTTACAATATTTTCTACTTTTTTTTATTTGGGGAAAAAACCCACTTTTGATCATCACTCAATGCCTGTCATGGAACTGGTTTTATAAAAGTGGGTGGTACAAGCTTAAATCAATCCATGAACCCCAAATTCTCACAAGTCTGTGGGATTTTACTTAGTTCCAACCACCTCAAAGACTGCATCAGGTTGAATCTTAGAGCAGAGGAGCAGATGAATAATTTTCTTCAAACAGGTGATAGAGGAAGTAAAAAATATCAACAGCATGAGCATGGCCAGTTTATTTGGTAAGAGCTTTAACAACACAAGCCAGCCTCTGAAAATAAGGTCACAGTTCTGGAATTAACTGTGCCAAATCATGAGGAGAAAATGGGACTACACAGCCTTCCCTTCCAGCTTCAATGGGTCTAATGAGAAAGAGGGAAAAGGGCCTGGGATCCTTAAAACTTACAAATTATGGTCTCTATCCATCAAATACACTCTGTAACATTAGCTGAGACGAAGCAGGAAAAGCTGAGAAGCTACAATAATTCACTTCCAGACATTTCAAAAATTCTCACAAAAACCCAGGCTCCTTAGGCCTTTAGACCAAGAGCAATGTTGAAACAACTGGTTTTAAGAAATTAGACTTTTTTCACAGGCTGTTTTAAAGAAGGAATAAACATTTCATTAAAAGTTTATTGAAACCGTTTGTAATTGCTAATAAAATCCGAATTACCGAAAACTCTAGAAGCACTATAAATACAGTAACAGCTTCACTGTTACATTATACAACTATTCAGACCAATATAGTAAAGTATTTCCTTGAAAAGCTGGAAACCAAATGGACCCCAGCAGCAGCAGCTGAGTTTTCAGAGGGCATTTCTGCAGCTCAGGCACCCCAGTTACCCCCCACACCCTGCAATCAACAGTCTCCTCTCAAAGCAGCTTCTGGTTTTAGGGAAACTTAATTAGAAAAGCAAATCACAAGCAAAAATGTTTGGGGATTTCATTCCCTTTCGAAGGGATTGGTTTGTGAATTGTGACAGTTCCCGATTAAAAACGTGACAAAGGTTTATGAAGCATCATTTGGGCAGCAGAACATCGGTCATGGCAGCAGTGTCACTCACGTCCCCACAGCTCACTGGGATCCATCCACGTGGGATCCACTCACACCGGGATCCACCCACACCCAGTAACCCCACACTGGTGGGGAGTTCAATCCCTGTATGGGCCATTCACTCAAGAGCTGGACTCGAGGATCCTTAGGGGTCCCTTTCAACTCGGAATATTCTGTGGTTCTGTGACCCACCCACACTGGGACTCATCCACACGGGGTCCGTCCACAGCGGGACCCATCCACTTGGGGATTCATCCACACCAGAACCCACCCACACAGGTGTCCACCCACACTGGGATCCATCTGCATGTGATCCATCTCTGCAGCATTCCCTCNATCCAGTCATCACACTGGGATCCACCCACACAGGTATCCACCCACACTGGGATCCATCTCTGCAGCATTCCCTCCATCACTGGGATCAAACCCTTCAGACCCCAAAGACAGCAAAGCCCTTTTATTCCCCTCCTCTTTCTTTGGGGATAAACCTTAAACCGACCCAGCCCCAGCCCTGCACAGCCCAAATTCGAGGCATCCCACAACCCCCAGCCCAGCTCCGCTGCCCTGTCGCTCAAGGATTCCCTGGGATCCCTCAGCTTCCTCCCCCAGATCACTATTTGGGAATCCCATTAGCCTGCCAGCACCTGGCAGTGCTGCAGCAAGGAGTTAAACCTGCCAGGCTGTGCCTGCTGTCCCCCAGCACCAGCACCACCAGCCTGGGGAGCAAAACTACTGATTCAACCAGAAATTAATGTAAGGTTTTATTCCAAACCTTACCCTCACACAGTCATTGTCTATAGCAACCGTGTCCACAACATTCTCATTCTCAAGAGCGCAACTTTCTAGTAAAAGGCACATCTGTCAAACTGCAGGAAACATCTGGGAAAATGGTTAAATAGAAAGAAGTGAGATTAAACCTTTGTTTCCATGGGGTTGGGTATACATCCAGAGTATGTTTGCAAAGGTTACTGGTTCTTTTCTTGCTTCTTGCTTAGATCTCAGGCTTTTGGACTGGTGCTGAATTTCACCCCATGTAGATCTAGGATGATTCACACAATGTAAAATTTTGCTTTTACCCTGGGGTAAAAATTCAATACCAGGGCTCGAGGGATTCCCCATTCATTTAAGAGTTGGATTCAATGATCCTCATGGTCCTTTCCAACTGTGATTCTGTGATTCTGTGGTTCCCATTCCATCCCTGAGTGCACAGGACCCCGGATGCCTTCCCCAAGTGGGAGATCAAACCCCTCTGTGCAACACTAACACGGCTTTTCCCCTCAAGAGGCAGCTCGGAGCCTCGCCACACCAGGGAAGGGTCATGCTCCTCCACAAAAGATGGAAAACGAAAGTGGAAAACGTGATATCAAAGCCGAAATCTAGAGCTGGCTAACAAACCCCTTCTGTGGAGACACCTGAGCTAACACTGCCTGGTTTCTCAAGTACCTCAACATATACCCAAATTTTGACAGATAGGTCTTTTTGTGAAGTACTGATAAGCTATCAATCAAATCGCTTTTAGCTCTGAAACTGTTCCTAACAAACCTTTCACGTGTGCTTCAACTGAAAGGGACTGGAGTGCTTTCTGAAATTCCCCCTTGGCTAAGAAGTGCAAAACTCTGTGTTAAATATTAACTCAGACATGGTGGCTCTTTCCAGTCTGCCTCTGAAGGTTCAATTTAACGTACATTGATTGAAAACGACTTAAGGATAATTTTGTGCAGGGTGTGATCTCTATTAATAAATAAGAAAATATGTCTGATTCACTCCATCATTCAAGCAAAGCATACAAGAAAAGAAAAAAAAATAAATATCAGGAAAAGCAGTTTGAAATCTGCTCTGTGATCCTTTAGCCACTTAATCAACAAGAGCCACACACTGCCTCAGTTCCACCGAGGAGTTCAGCTCCAACAGGACTGCTTTGAGAGCCTCAGGTGAACCCTAAAATCCTTCAAGGGCACATTTGTGCCAAGGACCGGGCGAAGACGCCTCACTCGGCGGACGAGAGACACTTTGGGTGTTCTGAACTGTGTGCTGGGGTTTTTTCCCAACTCCAATTTGTCACAATAAAATGACAGTGAAAACATATTTCTCAACACCACATGAAGTTTGGAACCCAAAGAGCAGCAGTTGCAGCAAAGAGCTTCTCTGACAACTCCCACGCTGCCTCTGAGAGCCAGTTCTGCGTCTTTTCAAGCCCTGCTGGAGCCAGGTTCCTCCACAACTGGGACATGATTTTCTTTCAATACTTCAGATCTTACTCATCATTTCTCCCTCTGAGCAACTCTAAGCTTGGTGAAGAAGCAGCTGAGCCTGCTCTGAGCAGGAGGTTGGATGAAATGGTCTGTTCTAACCTGAATTATTCCACGGTCTTCGAATACAGGTAATTTTTAGGACACCTTTTTTTAAAGGATGCCCCAGTAGTTTCTATCACAGTGCCATTAAAGCAAGCAAACGCCATTGGATATCCATGGTAAAAAACTTGTGGTGTAGGGCAGCTTCAGGAGTGTTTTGGGTGGGCTTGACATCATTCTTTGGTGTAACACAAGTGAAGAAGACACAGCCCAGAATTTGAAGAGTCTCAAACTCCACATCATTTCACACGATACACATTAAAGCAACTTATTCATGTGCAGACCTCTTATTACAAGAAAAAGCCAAATTATGTATCACACAAACCAAGAGACAACTATTCCCTGGACTTAACAGCTGGGAACATTTTGCTGTAGGAAGATTTTTTTTAATAGAAATTAATTGTCACTGCAATCCTAATTCCACCGAACCAAACGGGAACGAGGGGAAAATTCTCCGTGCACAAGGCTGCTCGTCCCAAACCCCAAACGCCAACTTGCAGGCTGACGTACTCCACACAAGGGAACAAAAATAATGGTCCCCGGATGAATTCCAAAGGACATTTCTTTGGAAGGGCTGGGCGGGCGGCAGCGCTGTGCCCGCTGGCCGGGCTGGGGACTCTTAGGGCGGCGGGGCGGCCGGGACAAGGCGGCCTTTGTGTGCCCGGGGCTGCGGAGAGGGGAGGGAGAGAGGGAGGGAGAGGGGAGGGA
>VZTA01020743.1:135977-151798 GCA_013398855.1 Mohoua ochrocephala
TTTTTTTTTATTAAAACTGTTGGGCAACATGATAAAGCACAGACAAGCTAAACAAAGATAACACCGTGACGTAGTGTCTGCCTATAGAGCAGCTCTGCTCTCGCTTGACACCAGCCCGTGCAGTCAGCAGGAACGTGCTTCGCTTTAACCGCTTAGGAGCCTCGACTGAAAGTGCTTCGAATCACCAACACGTGCAAACGAAATGTTTGTCAGGCCAGCAGGGCTCTTCCCAGCCCCACCACAGCACCGGGACAGCTCTCTGGAAGAGGTGGATGTCCAGCTCTGTTTGCCTTGCCCCACCGGAACGTCCGCGCAAGGCAAACACCGCGACAGCAAAAGCCGTGTTTTCACAAGTGTGCGCTCGACAGCGAGACACCAGAGGGGTCTGAGATGTGTCTGAGAGCTCCAGGAGTCACCAAAGACTGGGGGAAAAATAAAAATATACACTACTCTGGCAGCGAGCTTCCTTCCTGTGACCCGGCGGCTCGGTATGGGCTGCGCGGAGCCGGGGCTGCCATATCCTATCCCCCTCCCAATTTCCTCTCTCCCGCTGGCTGCCTTTAATGCAGAAGGTCTGAGCATTAATTACAGCCCAGAAATGAAAGGCTTTGTCTTGCCAGCTGAAGACTGACACGATGCAGACCTTAGACAGGTTAGAATAAAACTCCTCGAAAGAGAATCCCGGCAGTGCCCTCGCCCGTTTTGCTTCTCTGTTCTGCCTCTGACAGATGGATTTATCCTCGAGAGTGAATTCCTGACAAGTTTATTAACTTTTAGGAAAAAAAACCCCACATTTAAAATGCCTCAGTTGTGGTGTTTGTCATGAGGGTCCTCGCCTTTAAGGTCCTGGATTGAATTACCATGACCTCAGGCCACTCTATTAATTAAAAACCATGGGCAAGAGCATTTAACAGACTTTAATTAACGGGCATCGCACCTTTAATTACCTTTTCCAATACCTGCAGACAAACTCTCATTAGTGAAAGGAGTTGCCTCATGCTCTTAAGGCCAAATTCCCAGGAATGAGTAGTACATGAAGATCTTCAAGGGCAGATTCAAGATCAAAATTTACTTTCATGGCATATGCTGAAAAGCCAAGATCTTCACAAAAAGCAATATAGATGTGAAAAGGATACTATAAAATAAAATTCATTTCATTTTCTATCCCTGTATTCTAAAAACCATTAGGAGATGAAATAACAAATAGTTTGGAACGAACTTATAAACTATTGCACGTTTTATTCCACTATGGCAAACACAGAAGCCAGTCTGTGCCAACACAAATTGGGATAAATGGCATAAAAATTCCAATTCATGCACCAAAAAAAAAAAAAAACAAAAAAAAAAAAAAAAAAAAAAAAAAAAAAAAAAAAAAAAAAAAAAAAATCACATGATCTGAGATATCAAATACCAAGCAGGGAAGTCACCACAAATTACTCAATTCAACAAGTCATCAAAACGAGTTATCGACGCAGAATTGCAGTGCGGCACCAGAGCCCCTGTGCAGATGTTGCCAGCTGCCTGCTCTGGGTGTTGTTTCACCTCACACCCTACAGTGGGAGAGGACTGATAGCCTTGGCACCGGGAAATTCCCCAGAAATGGGATCTGTGTGAAACGGGCTGCAGGCAATCCCAAAAGTGTGTGGTTCGAGGCAGGTTTGCTTCACTTGCTCGACCAAAGACAACGAATGAATCCATTCATTCTCCTCGGGAGGAAACCTCTGGGCAGCATGAGACATCCCAAGGAGAATTACAAATGATGATATTTATATAATTGCTGAGCACTTCTGCAACCCCCACGCAGACAAACAAACAGAATCCCTTTCCCAAAAACCAGCATTCTGCACCACTACTTTATTTCTGGGTCGCTTCTGCAGGAGATATGATTTAAGATGAGCTTAAATTAAGACTTAATTCTGGGAAGTCGTATATCAAACCCTGTAAACAGAGTCACAGTAGTCTGTATTTCCTTTAGAATACATTAAACAGGCCTATCTGGAGAGCAGAATAAAACAGCAAACTGCAGAACAACAAAAAAATTAAGTATTAATGGCAGCAGCCTGATTAAAACATGCTGCTAAGAAGACAGATCTTGGAAATATTCTTTATTGTAACTGATAGATTTCTTTCAGCAGCCAACTTACTGGTTCCTTTATCTGACACATATTTCACTGGCTTTCTGCTATGATAACAAAAAGCTAATTTAGGAAACCAGAAAGTCACATACACATGTGGAGAAAAATTGGCAAAAGCCTCTCCTCCTCCGTTTACAAAACACATGAAAAGCACTTACTCCTGGAACCAAGCTCTGGCTACCACTGTGCAGAGATTTGTACGCCAGAAAACCCATGGCCAAAACCAAAATACAGTGATTAAAGTGACTGCTCCGTGCTGGCTCCTCCAGCTGCCCCTGCCTGCCAAGGAGGGACAAGTTATGCTCCACACTGCAGGCAGGGACATAAAATAGTGACCTCTGCATTCAATCACCTCCACCCACTTTTCCTCCTCTTTCCTTTCAAAAGCCTCGTGAAGGAGCCAGAATTTGGTACAGCAGCATCACTGGCAGCCTGCAGCAGGCTCGCTTGAGGATCCTGCCAAAAAATATATTGTTAATCAAAATTAGAGATGATTTCTACTCAATAGGGCTTGAAAATGCTGTATTATGTAACAAAAACTACAGTGCAACAGGCAGAACACAGCAAATCGGCCTCCCCCAAGCCAATATTACCCTGTTTGCTCCTTCAAAGGCAGTGTGAAAAGCTGACCACTTCTCTTGAATTCTCTCTCATCACGTTGTAAAAACGTAGCTGGACAAAGAGCCATTGCTGCATCAACCGCCTCGGCTGGGGACCTGCTTCAGTTCCACAAACTATTCCACAAATACAGAAGATTAATAAAAAGTCTTTGCTGTGAACACTTCGACAATGGCTGAAAAACTCCCTCTGCTCTGCTAAGCTGAGGGAGTCTCCTCGGTGAGCAGGCCAGAGCTGATGGCATGGGAAGAAGAAGGGCAGCAGATTTGCCACAGAGAAAGCAGGATGGAATGAATTTTAACGCCGTGGTCTGGCAGAGCTCCTTAATATTTCCTCTGTCAAACTGCAGCTTTCACACCTCAGCAGTTGTGACTGCGAGGCTGTGCTTAGTTCCAACCCAACAATGATCAAAGACTTGGGTCTAACTTCAGAGCATGAGATTACTTCATAAATTCACAGCTCTCACTTTAAGGTAACGTCCCATTTAGGTAACTCTTACAGAACTCTGATAAAAGTGTTCCTTCTTCTGCTCAAGAGTACCTGCACTCGTGCAAACTGTGGCTAAAACAAGGTTCTGATTATCTGGCAGGCAAGATTTGGATGTAATCAATGCTGAACTACACTGATCTCCAGATAAATAACACCAGGCTTGTCTACAGCACTTGTTAACATGGATGTCAAAAGAGGATTCCTCTGTGTTGCAGGCAGAGGATGGGCTCGTGCTCGAGGAGCAGGGCTGCTCCCTAGGAGCACTCCTTTGAGCCTTTGTGCCAGCTCTCCCGGGAAAAACCTGCATCAGCCATCCAAAGTCAGTTAAGAGGGACTAAAAATTAGCACAATTATCATGTTATGTTTCCTCAGAGAAGAACCAAGCTCTGGGCTAAGCCCAGCTACCGAGTCCAGCCAAGGGCAGCAGTTTGGGCATCCCAAACACAGGAGGAGAGAAAGGAAGACAAAGGGAGAAGAATCATCTACATTTCCTGCAGAAAACAGTGAATTCCATATTCTTTTCTGCTTGGCAAACATGACATTCCTCCTTACTGGGCAGCAAAAGACACGTGGGATAATGTGATTTTACTGAAAATATAAAAATGCTATTAATAAAAAATTGTGAATGAAATATTATCAAGGCAAGAAGATGCTGTTTCCCAGCGCAAAACTGATTTCAGATCTAGGTGTTCCTTTTTTTTTGTCACCCAGTCTGTGAGTCTTAAAAGACTTTGTTACATAAAAGATGGCAGAGCTAAACTGATCAAAGACCAGCCTGTCTTTTAGCTGAAACAATCAAAGCCAGACCTGCCATCTAGTTCAAAAGTAAATCAAAGTCACAGCGAGGTCACAACAGAAGAAATTGTCAGACTGGGGGCTAAAGCAGTATTTCAATGCACTAAATCCTACCTTGGAGCTGTATTTGCACAGGATGGCAAAGAGAGACAAATTCAATTTGTGAAAGCTCAGATCTGAATAATTCCCCCCGAAGAGAAAATATTTACTACCCTCCCTCTGTTTGTTTTTTTGATGTTGTTTCTTTTAGTGGATACCCAGGTTTAAAACAATCCCCTCTGTTCTGATGGCTCATTTTCCATGGATGTGACCCTGAAATACCAATTAAATTCTGGGTGTTCAGGGTCCCTTGTGGACAGGAACTCAGTCAGGATGTTCTACAGCAACCACGTTTCAAACATCAATTCTGAGGTGTTCCCTTGCAATGGGGTCACATTAAAAGCAAATCCAATAAATTGTGCACTCTTTCCTTCGTAAGGATTTCAAGCAAAAGGTGCAATAGAAAGGTAAAAAAAAAAATTCCACTTATTTCAACTGGAGCCTATTTTTAGCAATACTACAAGCTTTTATTGCAGTTTAAAATAAACATGCTCTGAACACCTTTTCTCACATTATTCTCCTTTGCTACACGTGGAAAAATCTGGAACATCAAGAAAATGAGCTTTCTAAAAGAGCTGTGAAATCTGATATTGCGCTTTCCAGCAATGTTTCTTTTATTCCTATTTATTTTCCCCCAAAATCCCTACCTGGAAGGTAAAATGGCCCTCAAGAGAGGATAGAAACGCTTTAAAATATGAACAGAAAAGCAGATGTATTTAAAATGTTAGTAAAAGGCATGCACAGGTGGGTGCTGCCTTTGGGATGGCTCTGGAACAGAGCAGGGTCACTCTGCTGGGTGCAAGTCCCCATTTCCTGAGGGGATTCCTGGGAGTTGCATCCAAGTGACCAAATTCTCTTCCACAGTGAAATGAGGGAAAAAAAAATCCCATTTGGCCCAGAGAACACAGGAAAAACTTGGATTTCCACTTGGTTTTGCTACCTGATGGCAGCCTCAGGGGCTCCCGTGAGAGGGACACGGAGCCCCTCCGGCCACGCTGGACAGAATATCCAAGATTTTAATCCACTGAGCGGCAGAACAATTCCAACCCATCTCCCACAAAGAATCCATTGTGGAGAACAAAATCCCTTTGTCCTTGGGAACGGGCTCCAAAATCCCTTCTGCAGAGGGAGGCGAGGGAGCAGTGACAACTGTGCAGGGCAGCCGGGCACTGGGAATCCTCAGCAAACCACAGCAGCCATTCAGAGGGAAACAAGATCGTCTTTTGACCGTGCTCTGGCCATGGAAAACGAGCAGGACATGCCAGTTCCTCATGTGCAGGGCTCTGCTGAGGCTGGGAGAGGACCCGGCCACCGCCTCAGACAGAAAACCAGAGCAAACTCAGCTCAGCACAAGGGTGGATAATAAAGAACCTTCAGCCCTCTGGATTTGTGTTATTCTGAGACAAATACTCAAATATTCTGAGACCCAACAATCCCTCACCTCAGATGCTGCTCTCACGCAGTGTTTTAATAACCAAGAACTTGTGAAGGCTTCTAGAAGAGCCCAGAGAACAGCGCAGATCACGAGATGCAGAGGAAAGGATTCCGTGTAATTTCTCCGGGGTTATGGGTGCTGGTACAAAGAAACACATAAAAGCTAAAATATCACCGTTGCTCCTGACAGGACTGCCTTCCAAAACAAACAGGCACACACCACCACTAAGGAAAAAGAGATTAATTCTGTGCCTCTGACATAGCTGTTTTTAATCTTGGGTTCATGACACACAACTACATTCATTTTACTGGGGGGGGAAAAAAAATGGCTATGAAGCGATGTACAGAAACATTTTAGGGAAGCAGAGAGCACAAAAGCTTGGAAACTGTTGCTCCACTAGAAGATTCAGCTGTGAAAAAAGCTGGTACCAGAGAATTAATTCCTGCCCAGAAGGACTGAAGGTGGTGGAAGAGAATTCAAACCCCCCCACCCAGCCCAGCAGCAGTGCTGGGATTGCTGGAGGCTGTCCCAGGGATAAAAGGGAGCCAGTCCCGTGGTGCCAGGGGATGGATGGCAGCACTGTCCAGCTCAGAGCCCGGCTGTTTATTTCACAAGCAGGAGGGTGGTTTATGGGGCCAAGTTGCAGGGTCACTCCAAACCAATGTTCTCTCCAAGGGGAAGGGAAGGCAGGGCAGATAGAGGCAGGGATTGTGCTTGCTACCAAGAAATTACATGCTGCTGGGCAGCCTTTCTCACAGTTTTCTGGGCACTGAGGACAGGTTTTCCAGAACTCTTGGAAAAGCAGGAACAAGCAGAGGTTCTTATTTTTGAAGTTATCTTGACAGTCACGGGGTGGGAAGGGGTGAGCAGTACCAAAGTTCCACTGCAGCTCAAACACCTTTGATTAGGGCAGTGTCTTGCTGCCCTGTGCCTACTCGTCCATAGCCAAACCTCCCTTTGGACAACAGCTCCAGGCTCCTTCTCTATTTATTTCAGAGCAAGAGAAGCAACTCACTCCTGACAAAACCCAGCAAGGACAGGGAAGTGCAGATGGGTTGGTAAAACCAAGGTAACAAAAAGCATCAGTTGTGTGTTTGTGACCCACCCCTCACATCACCCTGTCCCCAGGGGAGCCAGAAATGAAACCTCTCGCTGTGTTACTGTGACCCCATTCCCCAGTGAATTACCTGTTAAATCCTTCCCCATCTCACTTGAAAAAAACAGTTCTGCAGATCTCTACGCCCTTGCCACACACTAAAGATGTTCCACCTCATAATTAAGCAGGGGCTGTATTAACTGTGAAGCTTTTAAGGGAGCCAAACAGCCGTGCTGGGGGCAGTGAGACATTATTGATTAAAAGGTTTGGGAAGCACTGCTTCAGGTCATAAATGGGTCTGGCTTGCACTGCACCAGCACAGCTGGACTGCTGTTTCATTAAGTCTCTTATCCCAACTCATCCCTCAAAGAGAATAAAAAAATGAAGTGCCAGCATCCTGGGCACATTCCTTTTATACAGCTCAACAGGCTCTGAGCTAAAGGAACAGACCTGGGGAGGTCCTGTGGCTCAGTCAGGGGAGCTTCAAATACTCCCCAGCGTTGTCTGTAAGGGCTCCCTCCTTTTATCAGCTAAAAAACCTGAACTATATCCACTGAAGGAGATTCCATCACCCCAGTTTGGGTGGGGCCCACTACAGAGGGACCAAAGTCATAACATTTTGGTGCAAAAGCTCCTCTTTCCCCTCCATGACTGCTGAGCACAAAGTAAGGATCAAGTCCCTACAGCATCAGCCCAAGTCTCATCATTTTGATCTGCTCAGCCGATTAATTACAATTTTTATGTGCACATCTCAAACATGTAAAAGCAATTTTCTTTAGTAAGAGGTCACAGTAACGTGCAGCAGCTACGGCAAAATATTCCAACTGAGGCCCTTGGAATGCTGCTGCCAGCTTCATCCCAGACTTCTGGGAATTCAACCACTTACAGCTCTTCACTCCCCACTGTAAATAAGGATAACGTTCCCTGTTTGTTTCACGGGGCTGCCCGAAAGTTGAATTAACTGGGCTTCTGTGAGAGCAAGGATTCTGCAGAGAGGATTAAAAATACATGCAAATGCGAGTATTAAAATGTTTGTTGTCACACTCGCTTCTAAATGCACCGATTGAGAAACACTTGAACTCCAACGGGGCAGTGTTCAATTCACTGTGCTGCAGAGGAGAACTCAGGACTCAGCTGTACATGATGTACCTCAAAGTACTGGGACTTTTAAGGGTTTTTAAAGAAAGATAACTTAATTTTTTAATTCTTATTTTTGGTGATGTGCTGAGTTAAATGCACGGATTATGTAACGTCAGCGAGAGAAGCGTTTTCCAAGCTACAGAACCCAGGCAAGGCTCTGCAAACACCCTCGCAAATGCTGGAATCCCTATTTTTTGCCACCTTTGGTAAATAGCTCAGTGTGATGCCTAGAGCAGGACAAGAGCAGAGTGTTCGCCCTCTGGAGCTGCAGCCCCGGGTTGGGAGCGTTCAGCAGGAAAAGTGTGCACGTCAGCATTCCCCCAGCTGGCCCGAGGAGATTTAATCCACGCCAACCACAGAGGGGCTGCGAGAGCTCCGAGATGCCACAGCAGGAAAACTGCAGGGTGGGGGTTAAACAAGCACCAACGCACACCAGATGTCTGGGGAGGACATCTAAAAAAGATCCAGAGCACGAGGAAGAATATTTAAAAAAAAAAAAAAAATTTAAAAAAAAAAAAACCCCTTCGATGCCATAAATATTTATACTAAAGCCAAGGAACTGGCTGAGTTCAAACTTGTCCTATATGAATCATACAGCACTTCCCTCACCCCAGCTTCATTTCATGTGTTCTGGATAAAAGCACCACAAAGGAGGTGCCACAGTTGTGTCAACTTCTTTTTCTATACGGTAAGAGCAGGTTTTGTCGAGCTGCTTTAGGAGATGTGGCTTTCCAAAGAATATAAACAGAACAACTAAATAATCCTATTTTACTTGGCTAGTGGCATTTGCTGATCTTCCTAGATCATTTAGATTCATAGAAATAGTTTGCTTTTTCCTGGACAACTTTAATTTTCTTTACAGGGCCATTTAATGACAATTAGCAGAGCATCACGGAGAAAACAACTCCAACGTTGTAATCTGGAGCCAAGAAACCATAATTTTCTGAAAGGTTCTGCTCTGAAAGCATCCAAACCTCCTACTGTCACAAATACCTTAATTTACTTTCAGAAGTGAGACTTAATGAACATTAGCAATTAAACAACAAAATTGGAGGATTCAACACCATCTCTGAAGTGCAAGCACAGTGTGTTGATACCATTTGCAAAAGGAGCACCCACTCATTCCCGAAAGAACAACAGCTACTCAAAAAAGATCCATTTGGCAGCTCTGGGTTTCACTCTTCTTATGCAAAAGATGGCTGGGCACTTTGTGGATTGTACAAAAGCTATTGCCAATCTGCTGTTCTGGGATTTCGAGTTAAAACAAAATATACTAAATGTTCCAAACTGGCTTTTATTCCCATACAGCAGTGCCATTCCTACCCTGGGCTAAAACAAAAAAAAAAAAAGGTAGGCTTATTTACTAAATCTCTCTCATATCTAACTACAACCCATGTTTAAAGGCCAAAACCCCCTTATTTCTGCATGCTGAGAAATAAATATTAAGCCTCACAAAGCAGGAAAGTGCAGTGCTGAGAGGTTTCCATGCCTGCCCTGTCAAATGGGTTTCCAGGAAAAACTACTGCTTTTGAAACACAGCCGGTTCCAAACTTTTCCTGGGAGAGCAAATGTATTTCCTGGAACCTGCTAGCGACGTTTGGAAGAATAGGAGGAAAGTTCTACACTACAATGCCTGGTTCTCACAGCTGACAGGGAGCACTCCAAGCTGATGAGGAGTGAAAAGGAACATGTCTTTAAATAATCAGAGACTCTCGTAACAACGGGAATTAGGAGAGGACAGGAGCCACGGGTTTTGTGAGGGAACCGAGCTGGCACCAGCCTGCTGAAGGCAACTTCCCTTCCCTCCCTGTGTGCCACAAAG
This sequence comes from Mohoua ochrocephala, assembly GCA_013398855.1. Classification (NCBI taxonomy): domain Eukaryota; kingdom Metazoa; phylum Chordata; class Aves; order Passeriformes; family Acanthizidae; genus Mohoua; species Mohoua ochrocephala. Next base: position 145,607 of record VZTA01020743.1, read on the forward strand.
GCTGCAACGTTCCACTTTATCCCAAATATGATCTGCCTCCATCCAAGTTCTTGCTTTTAACGCCAGCAACAACAAAGTTTGAAAGAACAGGAGGAAAAAAAAGCGTTACTTAAATTTGATACCAAACAGTGCCGTGAAATTTAGGGAAGGAAACATTCTAAACTCTTGTTTAAAAAAAAATCTGATACCATCCAGTGCTGTGAAACTTAGATAAGGAACGACTCTAACCTCAGTTTCACACTTTTGTCCCCACCACTCATATTTCTGAGATTCAAGGACTGCCATTCCTATGAAAACCAGATCTCTGGAGATCTTTGATGAAATCCCATCACCTCACCCAAGTTTCTGGGTGAGTTTTTCTTTGGCTAGAGCCAATGCTGTGGTGGTGCCGGGTACCTCAGCTTCACCAAGGCTGCACGAGAAGCTGCACTGAGGTGTTTCTTAACAGGGAATGACCTTTCCCAAGGGAATGGCCTGAAGTTGCATCAGGGGAGGTTTAGGTTGGAGATCAGGGAAAGGTTCTTCCCCCAGAGGGTGCTGGGCACTGCCCAGGCTCCCCAGGGAATGGGCACGGCCCCGAGGCTGCCAGAGCTCCCAGGGGGGCTTAGACAGCGCTGCCAGGGATGCCCAGGGTGGGGTTGTTGGGGTGTCTGTGCAGGGCCAGGAGCTGCACTGGATGATCCCTGTGGGTCCCTTCCAGCTCAGGACATTCTGTGATTCTGAGAACTGAAGTCCCCCAAGCTCATCTCACCCTACAACCAGTGCCAGACTACTCCTGCTATTAAGACCAAACCTCTTCCAGCTCCATCCATCTGTGACGTGAGGTTTCCAAGTGGACAGAGATAACGCTAATTAAGAGCTCAGCTGCCTGTTCAGTGCCCTGGAGGATCCATCTCCCCCCCAGCCCTCCCAGGACACACACCAGCACTCCCCGAGCTCCACGCACCGCCGAGCCCACTGGTGAGGACAGGCTGAGAAGGAGAACGTCTCCTAAAGCAGCTGTGACCTGAAGCACCAGGGGCAATCAGCCTCCAGGAAATCCAGAGGGCACTGGGGGTGTCTGCTCCTGCCCCCCAGCCTCATCCCAGAGCTCTCCCCAAAGGCAGGGAGGAACAATGCCCCTGTGTGTGCAGCTCCCCGTGCTGATCTGGGGAGCGATTCCCAGGGAGAAGCAATTCCCAGGGAGATGATACAGGCTGCAGGGAAAACCGCCCGGCTTTAAAGGAGGAATCCCACCCCAAACCCCCTCACGGTTCTTTTGACACCGAGGAAGTATAAAGCCATTCTTGTAAACGCTCCTCCAGGAACTTGTGTTCACCACTACCTCACGCCATTATCAGGGAGAAATTATAGGCTCTGTCCTGCTGGATTATTGTTAGTGTAAACAACTTTGCTAAATTGCTTGGCACTCTGTCTGCGTGCAGCATGTTCAAACTCTGTAGCCTATTCAGCCAAAATCAAATATAAAGGCCCATCTGTATTAAACCTCAAGAAGAAATTAATAGACAACTATTTTCATGCAAAGCAGATATTTAAAAAAAGGCAAAGCCAATACATATGGATGAACTTTTTCATTCATAATTTTAGATGCCACACAATGAAGACTGTTGTTTAAGCTTTATTTTTTCTCTAACAGCTCTCCATACAATACAGTGCATTGTTCAAACTCTGGAGCAATTTAAGCTTTTTCAATGTCTCCTAAAATCCCGGGATTTATATCCAAAGAGACCTGGCACTGTAACAAATTTGACTTGTGAGTAACAAGTTACAGCCTTTAAGCAAATTGCTCATTAACACAGAATTCAACTTACTGCTACAAACCTCACTACCTTTTATCTCAGGGAAAAAAAAAAATATGCTGCCTATCTTATCTACTGAAAGCTGTGGGATAACACTCTATTATATTTGGGTTTTTAATTTCCTTGTTTGAGTTCTCAGTACAAATGCTGAACTAGCATCCAGGGTGAGAACAACAGAACGCCAGGGGGAAAAAAAAAAAAAAAAGGTTAAGTATGACCTAAATCTATCCTGCCTTTGATGAACGAGGAAAATAAACTGAATTTTGATGTCAGCACTGAAGAGGATATTCCCAACTTCATGCTAGGAGGAAATGAGTAAGAAAAGCCCAACTGTGAAGCTGGGGCTCTTTGTTTTTTTCCTGAAGATGAAAGAGATTGAAAAAGCAAAACCCACAGAATGTTCTGTAAACGGGGAACAGTTCTGTAGGTGCATCTTAATTTACATGGCTTTGAACAGAAATTTTACACTGCATTACAAATAGGAACACTTAATTCGCCGTGAAGGAGATTCTTATCCCACTCTTAGCAGCAGAATAGTGCTAAAGTCATTTTATATATTTAGAAACTAACCCAAACTTTGGAGTTAATAGGAGAAACTGATGTTACAAACGCAGGGAAAAATGCGAGGTCAGCAGAGAGAGCTGATGGAAACTCTTCTTTAGAACTTGAGAAAACACGTTGCATTTCATTAAAAGGCAAATGAAGTTAGCAGAATCTGTGCCTGTGATAGCAAACATCTGAAGTGGCCTTTTGGGGAGGACAGACACATATTCAGGATGCCTCGCAGTGCCCTGAGAGGACACCCAGCTCTGCAAGCCAAGGAACGCTCCAGCGTTACAGGAAGTCAGTGGAATAATTATGTAATATGCCACTAACTAATGAAAGCTGTCCTGAAACCAAAAAGGGGTGTTTTTTCTAGAAATCTGGATCCAATTTTCTTCATTTAAAAAAAATAAAATAATAAAAAAAAACCATCCCAGTCTTCTGGACTGTCCAGAGAACTCTGCATAACTATTTTGAGTGCTCTAAGTCTCATAACATGCCTGGGGGATTTCTCAGCATCTTATTGCATTTCTTTATACCTCTCCCAGCACAGCAGTTCCAGCCCTGAGAATGCAGCAATAACCCAGAGCATCTGAAACTGGGAGAGAGAGGAAGGAAGGCAGAAATCTGCCTTCCAACACACCACCATCTGTAGGGATAAACAACAGAACGAAACAAATCTGCCTGGAGACTGCACCTCCTCATGCATATTCCGTGGGAAACCAGGAGCCAAAACTCGCTGGACAGCCCTGCAGTCGAAGAGCAAGATCACCTGTGCTCTGTTTTGTTTAACTCTGAGCGCTCCATCACCTCACCCACCAGGCTGAGAGAGAATATCAAGCCAGAGTTAAGTGAGTTTCCACCACAGAACAAGATGCAGATGTTCCAGCCCCGAATACCTGCCCGGATCGAGTGCCTGTCATTTGATGGGAAGGGCTGGGAATGCCAGCCTGCCTCAGAACGGTGCTGCTCCCTGGCCTCTGCACCTCAGCGAGGGCTCCCAGGAGCTTCCTGATGTCCCTGAGCTCATTAGGAAGAAAACAATGCTATGAAAGCACTCCTCATTAAACTGGCCATTGTTGATCACTGGCAGCAAATGTTGAGTAGAAGAATATCAGATGTATTCACATAAAGACGAGCATCCAGATGCCAAGGCGACAATTCTCCACTTATTTCTTCTTTTCTTTCCTATTGCACCAAATATATTACAATGAAATGGTTGATCATCACTAATATAACTCATTTTCTATTGGTGAGGACTCAACAATCTCATTTGAATGATCTACAAGTTTTCTTTCACTGAAGAGGGAGACAAAACTCAAATGTCTTCTTTACGCAACTTGCTAAAAAAACCACCAACTCATTGAAATTCAGATTTTCCCCCAAAAGCATCAGTTGGATTTGAGATTACCATGGGGCATCATGGGGGCTCAAAGCTAGTAACGAGATTGACCCTCAAAAGGATACAAATTATCAATGTAAAACAACCAACCTCCAGGAAAGGAAATGGTTTTATTCTGGGCTTCAGAGTTGTGGACCCATTTTCAGAAACTCTTTCCCCTCAGCTCTGGTTATAATCCTCCTCCTGGCTGTGGCTGTTTTAATCACATGAGTGTGCAGAAATTTCCAAGAGGCTACAAAGGCACCTCTAGAGATCGTTTAGAAACCTCCTGCTCAAAACCAGCCTCAGCCAGGGTGGGATGCTCAGGGCTCCGGGTGGGATTTGAGTATCTCTAAAAGTGGAGACTCCACAGCCTCTCTGGAGAACCTGGGCCAGGGCAACACCAACCTCACAACCAAAAGTGAAAGAAATTGTCCTACGTTTGAGAAAACAGCCACCCTCAGGTCAGGCTCCACCTGCAGAGCCAAATCTGCAGCACAGTCCCCCTTCTGAACAGTTCATGGGGAGAACTTCCAGCTCTCCCATTCCCAGCCCAGCCCCAGCAGAAGGACACTTGGCTGCCCACAAGGTGGATCCCTCTGTGTTATCACCATCTGCCCTCTTCCCCCAGCCCTCCAGAGAGGAAGCCAAAATCAGGAATGTGTTTAATGACCTGAGCAGCACCTGGACACTGTTTCCACGCTGGAATCTCCATGGCTGGAGTGTGGCATGAGTGGCACAGTTCAGGAACAGAAGGAGATGAAGACACAGCTGAGGTTCTCGGGAGGTTCCAGCCCCTCCCAGCCAGGGAAGGCTCTCCAGGGCTGGCATTAACTCAGCAGCCTGGAGCTCACAGATAACAAATTGCTATCTGTGACTCTCGCCGGGCAAGAAAAAGCAGGACTCCTGTCGGGATGCAAATCACACTCCTCTGCTCCGTGTTGGACTAAAGGGTTGCCAAATGCACAGGGTGGAGGAACTTTTCCTATTTCTTAGGTACCAACACATCTCTCACCCACGGGCTGCAGCTGCGAACCCAACAGCTGCAGTGCCAGGGGTGAAAGAGTAAAACCACCAGGAAACTTCATAAAACACGACTGACACACCAACCATCTCAAAAAACCAAATGTTTCCAGAGAGAATCTAAAGGAATAAGGAACCCATCCATTTCCTGTGGCCTATAGGCACATCATTCTTTCCTCTCAAGTTTCAAACCTTTTTTTCCCCATCACGCAACGCATTTGTATCTCATCCTACAACTTCAAAAGCACTTTTCAGGAAGGCATCAATTTATAAGCAGTTCAAGTGTGGCCTTCAATAAATCCTAATTAATTGAGTTTGAAAGGGCATTTTGTTGTCAATGTTGCTACTACTGCAACGGCGTCCCTGGAAAGACAAGATCCATCACTGCAGCCACAACTCAAAAAATAAATACTATGGCAGAGGCCTGGAAGATCTGTAGGCATCTCTAAAACACCCTTTGAGTTCAGAGCAGATGTTGCCAGTGTTTATACTTTTTAAACCATTGGGATATAAACACCTCACTATAAACACCACTGAAGTTTTGCTTTTCTTTTCTTCATTTTCTGTGTGTTTATTTTAGTGTTAAAAATGTTAACTTCCAGAATAAGGAAAATAGCAACAGATGTCTAACCTAAACAAAAACTGCTCCAGTAGAGTGTATTCCTTAAGCTGTTCTTTTGCTTTTGAACTATTAAAGTTAAGATCTGGTTAAATAACAATTACTGGAGAAGAGGGTGGGGGAGAAAAAAAAGGGGGCTGGAAAGAATCTTCCATAAATATTAGGCATAATTATAATGAATTGAACTAATGAGCCAAAACTACAGATCAACAAAACTTAGTCAACAAAACACTCAGAAAGATGTATTATGTAAATAAAGCTTTGCATAAAATTCCATGGTCTTCACCAGAAGTTATCAATTGCTTCCAAAGAAAACATTAATTACTGCAGAGAGCAGTGAAAAAGTTAAAGGATCCTGAAAGTTGTTTTTCCTTTTGTTTTTTTTCTTCTTTTAAACGAGTTTTCTTGCTCTAACAAAGAAAGCATGGGATAAGAAAGAAGTTGGGAATCCAACTCCATTGAACCCCAGGTCTGTATTATTCAGCTCAATCTTCTGTAAAAGAGTTTTATTCACATGAATATATACATATTTGTGCAGGAAAGAAAAAGAAGGGAAAAAAGGAGAAACAAGGACATTAACAGTACAACAGGGAGCCCCTCCACTTCCTGAAGGGAAGAAATGTGGCCGTGCTGGTTTAAGGATAGAAAAGACTGTAATTTCCAAAGTGAGATTTCAGCTGCCTGTGTTCTGGCCTGGCCCTTTTCTGAGCAGTGTGAACAGAAATCTCCTTGGCCTGTGCAAGCTCCTCATTGTTCCTTTCCTGACAACTCCAGCAAGTCTGTTTTCCAAACGAACATGGAAAACGTTCCTGCTGAATCAGAAAAAA
>VZTA01020743.1:153254-170241 GCA_013398855.1 Mohoua ochrocephala
GGCAGTGCCCGGCACTGCCCGCGGGCCCCGAGCCCGCTCCGGTGAGAGCCCGGCCCGCCCCGCGCAGGCGCTGCCGTGCCGGGGATGCTTTGTGCTCCGGATCGGCCCGAGCCGAGCGGGGGGCGGCCGCGGGGAGGGGGAGAGGGAGGGAACGAGCGAAGGAGGGAGGGCACGGCCGCGTCAGAGGCGCTCGCACAGGAAACACCGCCCGGCAGCAGCGGGAGGAGGAGGAGGAGGAGGCGGCTGGAAGGGGAGGAAGCGGCGGCCGCGGCGTTTAGGGGCCTCCTCCGGGCACGGGCGGCAGCACGGCAGCTTGGGGGGGGCGGATGCTGATGCTTCTGTTTAATTCTGCCTCTCCAACGCCTGTTTCACCGAGGCCCCAGCACGGCCTCGGTGCGCCTTACAGCGAGAAATAACGCGGTTCTACAGCAAGAGGACAGAACAGCAGCCATGGAAGCGCAGGATGGCATCACAGGAATGAGAAATGGAATCACAGGAATGAGAGAGACAATTCAAATAAAAGGCGTGAGGCAGTGGCCATTTCCCCACCTCTATACTTTATAGACACACAGTTTTAAAAGGTTTCTCTCCATGCGTGTAAACAGGCATCGCACACATTGCTACAATTGCACCAGGGCACGGCCAGATCGGATTCTTTAAGGGCTATTAGTGGTTAAACGTTCTGGGCTCTGGATCTTTTAGCAGCTGCCAAAGCTCCGGTTGAGATGACAGCAGGGATGGAGGCCGGTGCTGCAGCTCTCTCATCCCAGGATGTGGGCTGCCCTTCTGCAGCCCCAGCCTGGAGCACAAAGGCTCTGGCTGCTCAGACAGATGTGTGCGACTCGTCCTGGGAGGGCAGAACATCTGGGAGGGTGGCAGCATGTGCGAACCGAATGGGCACCAGTTTGCCTTTCCTGCGGCTGATCAGCACCCGAAGTCTGGGGCTGATACGAAAAGAGAAATAAAAACCCCGGGGAAGTTTGCTCCAAGAGAAACAAAAAAAAAGCTAATGGAGTCCTAATTTTCCCTCTGCTCTCTTCAGCTTGGAGCACAGCTCATCCCTGCCTGTCTGGAATACAGAATCTTCGTGATCCACACAAGGGCAGACGGTGAGAACCACTAGAACACCCTCATTCACACCCTGAGAAGTTCTCCCCTCTGCTAGAGAAGGGGAAGGTAGGAAATGACGGAGCCAACTCACAGAGTGACATTTTGAGAGTCACTGCTTGAATGCTCTGGGTATTTCAGTGAGAACAGGTGGTTTACATTTACTTCTGGTATCTACTAATATTCTAAGGTTGCCTAGAACATAAAACAAACATTCTCCTCACTTCAGATACACAATGCTGAGGTGACAGCACATTTCTTGAATGGCATCTGATAAAAAGTTGCAGTTGTTTTGCAAAAGTTGAAAGCACGCAGACCAAAGTGGCACATGACATTTTTTAGAAAGAGAAATATCTTCAATGAAGAGAAGTGCATTGTGATTTTTAAGCAGGGCACTAGAAGTTTTGCATATTGTGCATACACGGAGATATTTACACCAACCCATCAAATTAAAACAGCCATCTAATCAAGACATCAAGAGAAGTCTGAGCCCTCTAAGATGTAAAAAAGCAATAAAAATCCACACCTACAACATTAAAAAAGAGAGGCACGTTTCTTCGGCATGAAATGCAAGTTCCTCACCCATTTGGGGGACAATATTTTGATATGTGCAGTTTTTAACATAGAGAGCACCCCTGAATTCACATGAATACAACACATTTATTGAGTGCTTGGGAAGGACAAGAAGATAGCTATTTCATTTTTTCACTTTAAAATACTTAAATTTTTGTGGGAGGTGCAGGAGATGAGGAAGAAAAGAAAGCACTATTTAAACTGATTTAAAGCAGTTCTCTACTAGACAGGGGCGCACATGGGCATTACAATTCCAAGTCCAATTTGAATCCTCCTCTATATTCAAAGTTACACATTTCTTCAAGCTGTTTGGAAAAGCACGGTTGGGTGTTGTCCACAAACCACTGACTACTCGGGAGTGCCGTCCAGACACTAATAAAGGAGTTAATTCCTCTTTATTAGACCAATAGTCACCGGTGTGTAGGTTTTTGGGCAATAATAATCCCTGTTAAGTGAATGGCTTTCAGCGTTTCAGCACACGCTCTGATCAGACTTGTCAAATGTTGCATAACGAACGTGCTTCACAACAAATAATAATGAACTGCACCAAACACTGGGAGCTTTTTGAACTTCTAAATTAAAATATCTGTGCTGGAAACAAGGCAATGTCCAGTGAAAGACTGGGAGGGGGAATTATCAATGTAAACGTATCTCATATCACATTTTAAAGCCAAAATCCGTTCTTAGGAAACCTTTCTTTGAAAGCAAATGTATCAGCTCAATGAATCCAAGTCCGGCAGACATTAACCTCAAATAGTGACAGGGTCACTGTAAAGTACTTGGTTCCTGTCAGCAAATTCTCCATCCAGATGAGAGACCTTCCACCGAACTGAAACCAGCAATCAATGCATCGGTGGGTTAGAAAAAAAGGCGATTTTTCATCAATTCCTTGTACACCCTGATAGCTGCGAACCCAGCTCCGTGCTGTGGGATCCCTGCCTCGCACTGTCTGGAGAACTTCCTCTAGGATTGCACACTCCCTCCTCCTGGCAGGCAGCGAATCCCAGACCTGGGATCCAGCGTGAACCCGCTGAACTTTAACACAACAGCAGCCTCTAGAGGTAACGGGAAAGCCGCGGGCTCCAGGGGGATTTGCGTGGGATTTGAGTCTCATTATCCCAACAGAGCAGGGGAGAGACCTCAGCCTCGCGGGGATCTGCTTCACTTCAACACCGACAGCAAATTCAACCTGAGAGCAACAGTGTCTCACCCCTGAAAGCAAAATAAGGAAAGCAAAAAAGAGCAGGTAGATCACCACTGTCAATAACAGGACTTAATATAAAAATAAATCCTTACGACTGTGTATTATTTGTTTACCTGAATTTTTGTAGGGAAAAAATTCTTACTATATCAAGTCCGTGATATCCGATTTGACAGGGAGGGTTTATATGGGGTTTAGAGCATTTGAACATGCACTGAGCTGCTTTAGAACATTACAAACATAGAGGGAGCTGCTTTTTTTGCCTTTTCTCTGCCCTCCTCAATCCTCTCCTCCCTCTGCTCTCTCACGCGTGCTGCTGCTGCCTCAGGCAGTGCTGAAGAGCCTGAGAAAATAAAATGCAAAATAAAATGCCTTTGGTGCCTGCACTCCACAACATCTTCCAGGGGAAAAATGGGCAACACTGGCCAAGAATCAACCCCACAGATGGGAGACAACTGAAATTCCACCCGTGAAGATCATCAGCAGAGAGCAACCATTGAAACAGCGACCAGTTCTGCAACTGAGAGAGAAAAAATAGTCCTTCTAGAGGTGAGACACACTCAGATGTGCCTGTGTGACCACACAGGGCTGCTCAGTGTGATTCCATTTCTGAGTGGATAATTATCAGCTGCAGCTCCTCAGGTCAGACAGGCACCTACTGATACCTCAATGCACAGCGAGGAGGAGGTGGAAGAATAAAGTGAGAACATTTGAAAACAGGTTTTACCTTTTCCCTTTCCCAAAGAAAGGAGCAAATTCGAGTTGAGGGTTGCTAGGTGGCGATGTGCCTGAAGGAAAAGGCATTTTCCACACACCCCACTGCAACACTGCTGCTCTCACCACCCTCGCTGTTACATTTCTGTTAGAATGTATTTCCCAGGAGAAAGGGAAAACAAAAAATTCTCCTCGAAGCAAGATGGGGTGTTTGCTCCGAAATCCATTCAGGTGCAGTGAGGAAACACAGTTCAAAGGGATTGAACACGCAGCCAGCCCAGAAATGCGTGGTAAGGAAAATGATATTCCAAGTTCCGTGCGAGCAGCAATCTCACAGCTGAGCCTCTGAGATCCACAGAGAGCAAACACAACTCTTCCCTCAGTGAGTCAGACGCCACAAAACACAACTTTACACACTTCTTACAAAGCATTAAGTACTCACAACTGCACCAGAAGATCCCCAAACACACATTCTTCCTGATGTGCATTCTTCTTTCCTTTCCTTAAGCATAAAGTTGCATTGCAAATAGATTTTAATCACACCAAACTACCCCTTTCCTTAAAATAAATAAGTAATTAAAGAAAACCCCACCAGGTAGAGCATCTTGGAGCTCAAGCTGGTTCCTGCCTTCCTGTTTTACCTGTCCCCTAGTTAAAGGTTTCAACAACGTGCCAGACATTACAGAACACAAAAGATGCTTTTTAAAATTATCCCTGGAGCTTCTCAAGGCTGAAATAGCAGGCTTACACCCAATAGGGACTTGTAACAAAACAATTTGTATATTCCATCATTCTTGTCATATCCAAAAAACCCCAAACACAGCATTATCTAGCGAGGGAAACTTCATGAGTGTGTGTGTCACAAACTGCTGGGCAGGAATTCCCAGCAGGACCAGGCCACCACACAGCCCGGCTTCAGTTCCCACTGAGCAAAATGCCAGGGAAACCAAAAATACAGTGATGCCTCAGAATGCCTAGAGTTGCAAGCACTTGTAGGGCCCAGGAATAGATGGTAATGACTTGTCTGGACTTGCAGACGGATTTTTAATTTTTTTTTAATTTTTTTTTTAAATTTTTATTTTTAAAAGATGCCTTGCTGTGCTGCCGTTCTTATTCTGTGCTGCAGTTCTTATTCTGTGCTGCAGTTCCTATTCTGTACTACTCACTGTCTTAAAGACACAAGAGATTTTAAACATCACTGTGATGGTAAATAAAAAATTTCAGATCACTTGTTTGTAAATATTCAGCAGTTTAGGACCAGCTATTTCACACCAGATCAGAAAACTCCACGGTATTTATCAACTCAAGAAGCTCTCGGTTAATTAAAACCCGCCCTCATCAGCAAGAACCATTTGTCTCCCACCCCAAACTTTGTCCTTCCACAGCCCTTTCCAGGTGGGAATTGGGGCCAGGAAAGGCAGGATCCAAGGCAGGATCCAAGGCAGGGCACAGACAGAGCTTCCCTGAGATCCCACTGGGGCTTGCAGGGTTTTTTTGGCAACAACCACGTTTAAGTTTGGGTGAATATATAAAATATTCACAGAGGTGCTGCGTGAGGCCTCAGGTTTATCAAGAATATTTTCCATTTCTCAGTGGTATCTCGCAGCTCACAATTTGCTGGTGCTTTTCTCTCTTTGTTTTCTTAGGCTGGGCTGAGAACACTTCAAAAACGCAGCAAAAGCACACACAATAGATAAATCTAATTTATCTGGGTGGAAAAATTGTTATGTGCTAATTAAAAACTTGACGATCTTTCCTGTTATTTGCATACTGATTTAAATTTCTGAAGGGTTGATGATAATCACAAACATAATTCAGCTTGAACTTCAAAGAGCCTCAAACATCACCAGAGCCTCCAGATGCAAACAACGAAGTGCGAACATTGCCATGCCCTGACACTGAGTTAGCAGGGCAAAGAAATTACTTTATATTCTTCCAATACGAGAAATGAGAGGATTTTTTAAAAAAAAGAAAATTAAAAGAATGAGAGATTACTAAAGAAAAAAGCCAATTTTAAGTCAGCTTGATGCTCAGGCCTCTAAACCACTTTTAACTTAGGAAAATTAGGAGCCAGACCGTGTTTAGAGGTTAGATTTCAAAATTGCTGTGCATATCCCTCAGCTTTGGGTAGAAGCAAATCCAGTTTCCAGAAGCCACTAATTACAGGGTTTAGAAATAAAGCAGAGAGCTCTAAGATTGCTAAAGTCTTTGAAAACATTTCCCCTTATAGCCCGCTTGGCAAGACATAAAATATCCTTTTTTTTATATATAAATATATATAAATATATCTCTACAGGGCCTAATTGAGCTTAGATGTCAACACATGTAAATCTATGGAGCTGACCTTGCCTGCACACAGACTGAATATTACAATAATAACTACCTCATAAATGAGGTAAAACCAGGATTCCCAATTCTGTCCCATGCACTAAAATCAATCACAGCTTTTCTTACGAAACGGAATAATTTTGGCTCCTACACATCAAAGCAATTACTTATCCTAAATGTTAAGATTAAATTATTAATAAGTACCTATTGCAAAACCCAATTCTGTAACTTGCAACCTAGTCCATTAAATTTAAATGAAATTTCACTCAAGCTCTAAGGCTATTCTTTTCCAATTGAGGGTCTTGTTCTCTGTTATTGAACAAGTATTTGACCTTAATAATATTTTTTACCACACCAAAAAAAAAAACCCCAAAAACCCCCAACTTTAAGCACACTCTCACTTATCCCAAACTGTAGTGGCTCACACAAACCCAGCCACCCAGAGACCCTTTGCTCAGGATGCTGAGGGGTGTCCTCTGCATCCATAGAAAAAAAAACAAGAAAAAAGAACAATGAGGTGTGGCCCTCTCATTGTTTAAAGTATTGATACAAGAAAGAGCAAGTTTTGACTGTGTATGATTTATTCACACACCCAGGGATGTGTGCAGGGCTCTGCAGGACACAAGAGGAATGTTATAAATTGTATTAATTCCACTCAATACTGCAGAGGATGCCCTTGCTGTCCCAGAAGTACAAATTCAGGTCTCAGAAACAGAGAAATTATAGGGAAAACCTCACAAAAGTAATCAGCCCTCCCTGCTCCAAAACACAACCTTCAAACATTGCTGCTCTCCAGCCAGGACAAGGACTGACAGGGAATGGAAGCTGAAACCCTTTTCCCAATGGATCAATGTCACCATTTCCACAGGTACATGAGGCAAAACATTTTTTTCCTTCCGAAAATGAAACCTAGAGAATGCTGAAAATTCTCCACCAAAACTGTTTTTCAGTGGAATCAACACTAGCTTTTCTTATTGTGCTTTTGCTGTTTTCACTTTCGAAAAAATGGAAAAAAGAAGGGGTTTTTTTCATGTTTTCAATTTAAAAAGACACTTGTTATTAACTTCCAGCTTTCAGGCAATACAGTAAGCTATTTTTACATTTCCCCTCATTTCCCCTCTGCCAGCTCTACCCTGCTTTTCTTAGGGATCTCACAACCTCCACTCGCCACCTTTAAAAGCACAGACCGTTCTTCAAACCCAAATGTTGGCTTTCAATTTACCAAAAAGCCATCAAAATCTCCCTCTGCTGAGCACTGCCCGTGCCACAGGTTGGACTCAAGGCTGTGAGGAATCCCAGGTGCTGCAGGAATTTGCAGCGACCACAACCCCAGCTTTGCCATGTTTCAGCACTTGCGTGTTTTTAACCCAGAGGCAGAGAGGAAAGGATCACAACTCCCAGATTTTAACCACGAAAAAAGCCTGGGGAGGGGAGGGGTGCAGATTTATGGGTACATATCAGGTTTTTTCCCAAGGCTCACATCCACCACCCCTTCACTTCCTGAAATCCAGTGTTTCCCAAGCGCCAAATATTCCACAGCGTCCCCAAAATTCCTTCAGCCTTTAAAAGTGTTTCCCATCTTTCACTCACCTACAAGCTCCTCTCTCCCTCTCCTTCCAACAAGCTCAACACCCTTCCTCGAGATGTGTTCTCCCACCACCCTAAATCCCATTCCTCTCTTCCTGAACGAAGAACTTTTCCCATCAATCCCACCTTACCCACAGCCCCCCATCCTCTCTCACAATTCCCCCATCAAAGATTAATTCTTCCTGACCTAGGCTTTAAAATTCCCTGTTTCCCTCTGGATCAGCCACAGCTGCTCAGCTCCCCTGGTTCTGGTTCCTGGCAGCCCTGGAGCCACAGGACAGCACCAAAAGATACTCGGCCACGGGATGCCGAGATCCCAAAAATGAAGTGACAGATCACACTCTCAGAGTGCCTCCTTATCTCTCCCTGTCTTGGTCCTTTTCCTCATGACCTTTTATTTCCTTTCTCTCGAGCTACAGATGCTCTCAGACACATGAACTCGAGATAAGCAATGTTTGCTTCTCTAACCCAGCGACATCCCACCTTCTTTCCAAAAAGCTGGAAAAAGAGATATCCTAGCTGTACTGGAGCTCACTTCCAGAGGAAAGGGTAAAAAAGGCATTATTTTGTGACAGGACTGGTGGCTAAAGAGGAAGGAGTCCTAATGGTCCCAGCAGCTCCTTCTGATAAAGACCCCACTGAGATAAAACTCCCCTACAAACAAATCCCAGCTCCCAAGCAAGAAAAAAAAACCCCAAAAAAATCAGCTGTAGGTGGTGAGCTGGGCTAATTGCGTAGATCAGATTATTGCCAAAAATTCTGGGCTCGCTGCTTCCAGGAGCTGGAGAAATTGAACTGTCACATGAAAATGATTGCTCGGGCTGGGCCGGGACAATTAAACAAGGAGTCACATCCCCGGTGTGAGGCGCCGATTCGCTGGAAGGATGATAAACCAGGAGGCAGAGAGACACGGCGTGCACCAACAGGCACTCCAGCCAGGCATCAAAGCAAGGCAGAGCAGCCTCAAAATCAAAAGCTCCCAGTTTACGACCTTTAATATCGAGTTTATGTCAGCCTCGGTAATGGGTCTGGAGCGAGGCCGGCTGCCAGGTGTGTGAGCAGCGCTGAGTAACTGTGTGTGAGCCCCAAAATGCACCCAGCCCAGGAGCAGCCCTGAGTAACTGTGTGTGAGCCCCAAAATGCACCCAGCCCAGGAGCAGCCCTGAGTAACTGTGTGTGAGCCCCAAAATGCACCCAGCCCAGGAGCAGCCCTGAGTAACTGTGTGTGAGCCCCAAAATGCACACGCACACCCGCCCCAGGAGCAGCCTGCTGCTCCCAGTACTCCCAGCACTCCCAGCTGAGCTGCTGGGCTGCGCTTCTGTTTCAAAAGAAGCGTCAGCAAAAAGGTTCCAAAGCACAATTTAACAAAAAAGCCAAAAATCCTGAGCTGGAGACATTCTGCTCTTTGCCTTATGTGCTTTAGGAAGCTGTTTGCAGGGTAAATATTGTAATAGGTTATTTTTAAAATACAGAAACGTTTGAAGAGTATCGCTCCTTTTTCTGCCTCCGTGTTCTTTATGTTGCAACTCCATAATATTGCAAAATTTTGCAATACTGGTGCTTTTCTTAAAGGCTCGTTTCTCCCCCGGGCACCTGAAGATATTGCACCCAATTTTTAAAATTTTTTTTTCAGCTTTTAAATCTAACAGATAGAAAAAAAAGTCCTGTAAATTAGGCCTCAAAGTGAATCCACAAGCTCAGAACTGGAAATTAGTGAAAACTTTTGAACTGAACATTTCTGAAGTGCCGAAATGTTTGGGTTGGGCAGAACACAACAACTTTTAAAAGCTGCAGATGGATAAAGACTGTCAAAATACATTTTCTTCTGAGGTGTCTCATTCATCAAATGCACTCAGCCATGTGGAGATCTTCTGTCTCAGAACAAATTCACTATCTTGAGCTTTCTCTGAAGTCAGATACTTACACATCCACAGCACAGTGGAAGAAATGATTATATTTTCCTGTTGCTTTCCACAAATTACCTGGAAATTTCCTCATTACTTTCCACAAAGAGAAGCAAGAACGCACCCTAGACTGAAGCCGTGTATTTTTATTTTTGAAAAGGCGACTTTTCTAAAAACCTAATACAGACAACAGATTGGAAATATTAGGTGCACAGAATTTCTATCTGCGAGGAACCTCGCATTGAGTTTTCACCTGAGGCGAGCATCCACCTCTGTGGCAGCTGGAGAAATCCAGGCAGGAAGATGAGATTTCCCTGGAGGCACAGAAGCCAGTCAGATCCTGACTCTCCTCGCCGGGCCAAGGACCACGCCTTGCTTTCATCCACTCTCGTAATTACAAATAAAAGAACTCCTGGTCTGGATATTCTTTTCAGGCAGAACCTGTCTGACCTGTTAACGCACTGACAATGTGTTTGAAAAGCCACCAGCCAGCCAGGGGAGAAGCTTTAGTAAAGGAATATTCCTTAGTAAAGGAATCCTGGTGCTGCATGTTTCTCGTGGAACACCCACCTCCTTCTCCTTGCTCCAGACTGTGCTCAGGCTGCAAACTCCTCTCTGCAGCTTTATTGATGGGGGATATAAACCCAGATTCTTCCAGGGACCACGAGGAGGGTTTGATCTCACAGGAAAGTGAAGCATTTTGCCTTCTGCATAAGAGAGAAGTGGCCAATTCCTGCCTGTGCCTCCTGATTTGCCAGCCCAGCATTGCAGCAACCAAAATGTTGCCATTTGGGAATGAGTTGAGTTGCGTATCTTTGACATTCCTGGATTCCTGTGACCCTCCACACATCTCAGTGAACACAAACTTCAGCTAAAACACCCCATGGCCTGACTTTGGTCTCAGGAAGATGTCCTCTCACAGCTTCTCTATGTGGGGTGAGATACACCCGGATCAAACATAAGAATGAGGACTCCACGTCCACGAACCTCACAATAATTAGGATTAATTACTGTTGGTGGGAATAAGCCCTAGCAAGGCAGCGGCCTCAGTAAAAAAAAATCTGCAGTGCAGATGATCCCGAGATCAAAGTTCACCTCCCAGACTTATCAGCAGCAGGATGCAGCTACAAAGGGAAACTGGCCACCAGTTACATCAGATATCCCCACGGATTCTCCCTGTGCACACATCCCTCCCATAGGGAACACCAAAAGAGCATAAACCAGGTGCCTGTTGATTTTCCTAAACAAATACTCCTCCCAGCTCAAAACCCAGTTGAGTCCTTGATATTTTGTCAGGCTGCAGCAGGTTTGCCACCAGTAAATTCGTGTAAATTCCATAAACCAGGAGATCAGCTGTGCTGCCAGTGTGTAACAACACTCACACATCGCCCTTGTCAAAGCCTCTGTCCGAATCTTTGTTTTAATTGAATCTTATGCCAGCGAGAAAATCCATCTCTGGTGAGCTGGATAACACCTCAACGTTGTGTTATTCTCTGAACACAAACGTGGAACATGAATTTTTAAAGTTTTAACCCAACCTTCCCAACCCTGGCAGTCACACTCTGCTCCCACCGCAGTCACTGTCCTCAGACCGTTCTTATTTCCTGGCAGGCAGTAACAGGTTGGTTTTTATACCACACTTTCTCCTCAGGTTTTCCACATACTGAACAAATACTGAACCCTCAGAACTCTGTCAGCTTCACAAGTGTTGGTAAACTGTGCTGAGGCTTCTCTCCAGTCAGACCAACACAAGGGACAACCATCACGCCACGGAATATTTCAACAACACCGTTTCTGTTGAGCTAATTTAGGCTTTATTTTATACTCCCAGACAGGCCAAACAGCTCACAGCCTAAAGCCTGCTCGATTTAGGTTCCCTTGGCTTGCTGGAAGATTGAATTTGTGTCAGGAATGTCTGTGCAGTGAAGACAATCCCAGAGAAACCAATTAGCCACAGCAGCCTGCACAGCAGCTGGCTTGGGATTCAGCACCAGGAGTGATATCTGAGCACTGCCAGAGGTTATCAAATAAATACCCAACAGCTTGCAACGTTTCACAGGAGAAAAATTGCTATAAAAAAGGGATACAACTCGGTTTGCTGTGTTGCATAACAAAGGTTCAAAATAAATCCCCCACCTTAGGATGGCAATTGAGCAATATTGTTTATGATAAGCTCAGCACAGCAGCGATTGCAGACAAACAGGTCCGAGGGCAGGGTGTCAGCAGATGACAGAGAGGCCTCCCAAATGCAATCAGCACACACAAATCCCAACAGAAACACCAAGTTCTCCTCTTCACACGCTCAGGTGTCTCCTCTGATATCACAGAGCTCACTCCTGCTCTGCTCTGACTGAAGTGCAGGGTCTCTGAAGATCAGAATCAATTAAGAAGTTGTGTATTGATATCGTGTGTTAATCACCTCACAAACTCACTGGACTGATGCTGCTGTGTCACGATAAAGGTCTGGCTTCACAAAGCTGGTTTTCTGTGCTGGCTTCCAGGTAAAACTGATAAAACATCTGCACACAAGAGATGAGAACAAACTGGGAGGGGATGTACTGATGACACCGGGGTTTGTCCTGCTGTTGTTTCATCCCTCATGTTATTATTTTACCCCTGACATTGCAGCAGCACAAACTGATTTAAATCACAACAGGTTCGACACCTGCTTCTCAGTACAGTGACAAACCCAAACCCCACAGTCTGAAAAAAACAGTTACGGGCACAAAATATGATTGTAGCAGACTTTTAAGAAATAATGTTGCAGCTGTTAAAGGATCTTTTGAGTTGTCAGTTCCTTTTCTCCCCAGCCTCCAGCTTAATCCCCTACAGAATTCCCTATGCTTTTCCAGGATCCTTCTCATACATTTCCTTCAGAAGGACTTGGATATTAAACCTTTTAAAACACTTATCTCTCTAAACTCTTAGGAATTACGGGCTAAAACAACAATTCACTCCATGGCAAAGAAATTGTGCTAAAAATGTTCTAACCCAGGACAGCCTCGTCCTTCCTTCACCCCCATTTTCACCATTTCTCACCTCTTCTTTCACCCACTGTTAGAATTCTCCACCTTTAGAAGAGCAGCTATCAAATTGCAGAGGCACATTTCAGTTAAAGCTGATGACACAAACCTAACTGAAACAAAAGTACCTTCCAATTATTTCTTGCTATTTCAACAAAATGCAAAAGAAACTCTCATTTAAAAAAAAAAACCAACCAACTCAACTATTGCTTAAAAGCATTAAATATTTTAAATGTTTCATTACATTAATAACAATTAATTCCTCTGCGATCAAAATAATCTCAGTTATTTCACAAATGACATTGTGTGGATTCCCTTAGAGCCATACAAAATCATGGAACATTTCATTAAATGGTTGGCCCATGGAATTTAATTCCAGCAATAAGTTGCACACTCATTTGCAGCCTCCAATCTATTACCCACACGCCACTGCCTCCATAACGGCAGGCAGAAAGAAAATTAAAAATAAGACCTCAGAGAATGCAGAGAGTAAATTGAAAGAGACCTTGAGAAAAAAATAAAAATCTTCATTTACAGCTTCTATTTCTCAAAGAAAACATCAGTTATTCCACAGCTACCAGAGAAATTATTTATCTTCTCTGTGTGTTTTAGCAATCAAAAGAAGTCACAAGGTAGCATCATTTGTATAAATATTTTCCCCTTGTTTCAATGAACATGCAATTTCAGCCAATTAAAAAGAAAAATTATGACCCCTTTCCAACTTAATGAAGAACAGGAATCCAAAGAGGAAAGGGAAACAAGGAGTTTGTAAAAGTGTATTTGGAATGTGTCATGTCAGGATGAAAAAACTTTGTCCCAGCCAAAACCAGGACAGAACCCAATGTGAGAAATAAATAAAAGGTCTTCCACAAAACTCATCTTTTACAGATGTTAATTGAAATTAGTGTTGTAATTCAACTACCAGAAGCTGCTGTTATCAATAACTGAAATCGAGAGGGGAGCACAAGGACACAAGGTTGGAACAGATCAGTGCTGGCCAGGAGGGAGCAGCCACAAGCAGTGGTAAAAATCCCCATTTTTCTATTGTCAGCCTTCCTCCCGTTACTAATGAATATCTGAGGATGACTGAGAGCAGACAGTGGCAGTAATGGGATTGCATCGAGGTCAGTGGAACAGCTCCTAATGCCACTGTGCCCTATTTGTGAGAAGCAAAAAGAAAAATAAATTTGGGCTAGAGCTGCCAGATTATCAGACGGACACATGCACACAAATCTGAACAGATGACCTCAAAAAAGAGTCCAGTGGGAATACACCAGAGTTCAGGCAGATAATAACATTCAAATTAATATTACAACATGACACTGCAGTTCTCAGGTGGCTTTGCCAGGTTGCCTCTGCTCTGCCCATGGGCACGGATAAATTTAATCTTCAAATCTTGCAAAAATAGAGCACTTGGAACTCCAGTGATTGTGTCTCGAGCCGTTCAGAGCCCCACCACATCCTAACTGCTCACAGAATCTCTTTGCTCTGACGTGGCATTACCCTTCCAGACGTGCTCTGCCCGTTGTTGTGGGAGCGGGCACGGTGAGATTTGGTTGGACAACTCAGCAAGCGAACAAGAAATCCACGAAATTCCATTCCCCATGTCACCCCACATTCCAGCTCTGAACTCTGCTGGCACGCTCTGGGAAGCAAGGAGCCAGCCTGGACAGAAAGTTAAAGTGACCTTTAAAGGCAAAACATCTGTTGGGAGTCATGAGAAGCTCAGCCCAAAGGATCTGGGGAGCTGAGGCACTGCCCATGGAGCCACAGGGTGCCCGTGGAGCAGCTCCTGCCAGGAACTCTTGAGGCTCCTCAAGAACAGACAGCTCAGAGCTCCCCATTGAGATTAGTAACTATAATTCTATTAAAAAAACACCCAACTCCTTGTAATTTTCCAAATTCCTCTTCCTCTCCACAGGAGACAACAGTGGAAAGCCCTTTGCTTTCCCTCATCCTCAAACATCGACAAAGGACATCCTTAACCAGCTCTGCACCCGTTTTATTTAACGTATGAAAAAATTATTGATTGATAATTTTATTGAGGGCTACTATCAATGTTGATGTATTTAAAGCTAAGTAACTGTTTGAATGTACTTCTAAAGCTGGAGTTCATCATTTTGAAATAAAGGAATAGTTTGAGTAGGTATAAATGTAACATAAGACAATATAATTATGGTAAGTGCCAGCATTCTGCAATAAATACATTCTGCAATAAATATATTCTGCAATAAATACATTCTGCAATAAAAATACTCTGAAACCCTCCCAAAGACAGATCCTTGCACAGAAAGATCACGGATTTCAACGCTGCTCAACTTGAACACATTGGAATTCCAGAGCACCACTGGAAAACCATTCTATTGTCTACTGGTGAGGTAAATCTAAGGATAAAAACAACTCAAAGAGGTCCTTAACAGACCTCATATTTTGAAGGTGAGTTCCAATGGGAAAGTAGAAATTTTGCATGTTTTATGATCAAATATTATTCCAAGTCAGGCTAAGCAAGAGGTGCATTAAGACACAGAGACTGGAGAGAGGGATTCTTTCAGCCGTGGATGAACCGGGCTCTCTTCTGTCAGGAGCCAGATCCGTCTGGCTCCAAAGAAAGCAAATAAAGGCAGGAGATTTCCAGTAATGAAGTTACAGTTGTAACACGCAGATGTTTTCACACAAACCAAACAGACAACGTGGGCATGACCCAGAAAATAAAAGCAGTTACTGCTCTTGGCACGGCTCCAGCAAAATCCAGCACATGCACTGAAATTGTTCCCTTTGAAACAAGAAAAGGCACAAAGGGCCACTTCTGCCCAACTGTTTAGAATTTCTCTGCCTTACAGAGCAATAAATGTGTATCTAAAGCAAATTTATTCCAGTGCTGTGAAATTATTATCACCTAGTACAAGGCTGTTGCAAGGGATGCACGAAAATCCTCTGGTAGCGTTTTGGGGCACCTTTCAATGGATGTGTCATTAAGCTTAAAGTCAGAACAGAAAGGGGGGAAAAAAAAAATCAGAGGAGAGTAATAAATCACTCTTCACTCTTCAATTTGCTAAATAAGAAGCATTTCTCCTTTTAAGCTCAGGGGTGACAGAAGTTTCTGCAGGGACATTGTTTATAGCCGCCCTGCAGATTTGTAGCCAGAATTCTGCTTTCACAAGTAATTGATTTTTGAGTCAGCAGCAAAAGAGGGGGGGAAAAAATAAAAGCAAGCAATTGTGGTGTTTGCTTCTTGGGGAAAAAATAAGTTCTCTTCAGGCTGAAGCAATGCACTGCTGCTTTTTTTTCTTTCTTGAACAGCAAGATAAAAGGCAGAAGTCAGTAAAGCGGGGTGTTAATTGACTGTATCCTCTTCTTGTTTCACGAGCCATTCCATCAGGACACTCACCTTGGACTGGAAAAATCCACATTCAGATCCCTCCTCCTTCAGGTCAGAATTTGAACGGCATCCCATAAATAAAGTCTGGGTTCCCAAGCCAGGGAAAGGAAAATCCCAAACAGATGCTCATTAACTAAGAACGTGCACGTTGCTTTTTACAACAGAACTGTAAAAATTCTATGATCATTCCACTAAAGACTGTGAGACTGAAAAAGGAGCGAAGGTTGCACAGGACCACCTCGATTTTAAGGCAATTTTAACTGCTTCTAAAAGAATTGGGTTTATAACGTTGAGCCTGGCTTAAGGCACAGTGTTAGAGGCAACAAGGAAGTTGCAAAGTGCTCTATTCCAACCCTTCCAGATGCTTGATAAAGTGCTGGGATAAGTACCTACAGAAACGAGTACATGGAAAAAAGTAGAGAAAGCAGTAAATCTGCCAAATCCAAAGCACTGCTGAAATATTTTAACTCCTTTCCTCTCACTGGTCCTGCCCTGCCATTTCCAAGAATGTGTGGCACTGCCATTTCCAGGAACGTCCTGCTTGATTCTCTCTGCTCTTAAAGGACATCCTGGACAGCACTCTGTATTTTTCTAGTCAGCCTGCAGCACTTCTAATTAACAAAGAACTTTTTTTTTTTGCTTCCTGAAACCCAATCAAACAAACCAAATCATATGTACCAGGGGAAGAAAGGCCAGATTTCCACAACCCAGTCCATTCCTGGCGTTTCCATCCCCACCAGAAAACTTCCCAGACAAAACCCAATCGGTGAATAACTTCCCCGCATTGTTGGGGGAAATTCAGGCTGTAACAAACACGAGTTCTGGTCAAACAGACGAGCTGAGCACAAATCCCAAGCCTGGCATTTGAGAAATGCCAATCATTTAGGAGCATGTGCACTGACAAGTCCCACATGGGACGTGCTCTCTCACCCTTGGAGCGCCGCGTTCAGCCAGCTGTGATTTCCAGAGCACCCCTCGGGTATCTGATGACAAATCCCACCCCAGCGAGAAGATTCCTCCTCCCTCCACTTGCCAGACAACATTTAAAGAGAGAACCTTTCAGCAAACACCATTTCCTTGTGGGGAAATGCCACCAGCCCCTGGGTTTTATCCCAAATGAGCTGAAAAGGGCTTGGGAAGAAAAGCCGCCAAACACTGGCAAAAAGAGCC
>VZTA01020744.1:0-24742 GCA_013398855.1 Mohoua ochrocephala
CGTATTTGTGTACCACATAACAAACTGGTTGAATGAGAGTTAGATAAAACATTATATTTTACCATGAAGTTTGCCTTTACTTGTGATATCTGATCTTTCCTGTAACTGCTGTATATTTATATTATATCTTAAGAATATTTTAAATAATATTCTTCTTTCTTTTTTATAGTATGTTTTTCAGTTTACAGAGTAACTTCTGTCAGATCACAATGTGTTTTATGTAGACATGCAGGGTCATCTTTTTCAGACTTTGGGAAAGGTCTTGGAGAAGTAACTTCTACATGACAGGAAGAAGAATAATTTTGTTATTTTGGTTGGTTTTTCTGAGAAGCTTATGGAGGACATGTTGATCAAAAGAGTTTATGACATTTTTCACACTAATTTTGAAATAGCACAGTCATTACTAGTCTTTGGTATGAGTGTGGTTCTGGTCACAATCTGTGGTTCTTTCAGGCATATTCTGGTCCTGACACGTATATGATTCAGAACTTTTCTTAACTCCTCAGCCTTCACTGTGTAAGACAGGTGTTTCTTCATCTGTCATGTTAAAATAAATGGAAAGTTCAGATGTTAATTCAATATGGCAAGACATTCTAAAAACCTTTCTTACGGTAGAGTCGGAGACACGGATGGAGAAATCTCTGGAGGTGCCAAGTTCCATCACCAGCAGAGACAAACAGCTAATCCTTCCGTTGAATCTTTTTTTTTTTTTTTCTTTGACTCCATTCAGGTTTAATGCTTTGTCAGTTTCACCTTCAGATCCTCCGGTAAATGTCTCTCTGTCCTACCGTAGGCAGCACAGTTGCCTGCTCCCCTTGAGTAGTGCCAGTGAGTGCACGCTATTTTTTGGTGTTATTAGGAGATGTCAATTGTCTCTAACCCTATTTACCTCAGCAGATACATTTAGGGCTCTGAAATCTTTTCTATTCCTTTTTGGACAGGAGCTAAACATCATTCCAAAATGTCTCAAGGCGTTTTCACTGAAAACATCACCATTTCAGGAAGCTCTGTACAACTGATGACTAAATAAATTCTCTTCTTTTTTTTTTTTTTTTTTCTAGTAAGTGAGCAGTGGAGCTGGAAAACTTGGCAGAAAACTCTTTTGTTTTTCCTGCTTGTATCTATGGAACCTCGTTTGCAAGGTAAATGTTCCATTTGAATTGGCTGTAATTGTATACTATTAAAATTTCAAATGTCTAAAATGACCTTATAGTACTTCTAGGCTTTAAAGAAAATACCCTCGCTTGCTGTTTCATCTACACTTTTAGCAGTGAATTGTATTACAATACTCTTACAACTTAAATTAAATGCAATTAGTTCCTTTGGATTTATTAACAAATAAACCTCACTCTCAGGAAGAAAGGAAAAGTATGGTAAGGTCTAGGTTATTTGTGAGTTTCTGGGTTATTTCTACTATATTTCCATCAATCTGAGTGAAAGAACAATTCAGATAAATGTGAATGCATTTATTATGTCAATATATATTCTCTGTATTCTGTGTTTATTGGGAATGCTGTGTGTGGGAATGCTGTAGAAGGTGATTCTTGAGACCCCTGGCCTATGTTCACAATCTTTATTGCTGTGTAGTTTTTAAAATAAGAGATTCTTATTCCTGCTCTTAAACATAGCTTCCAATAGTGATAACTGAAAGGTAGTCATGTTAGATATTTGGGAAATCTAGTTTTCTAGAGTTCAGAAATACCTCAGGGAAGTTGGCTTGTTTTGAGAATTAATCATGTTACTATGATCTTTTTTTAATTAATTACTGTGGAAGGCTGCTAGTTCTACCAGAAAAATTATGTTACCGAGAAAATATTACCCTGAATACCATCCTCAGCTTTTTTAAGGGTCTAGGTTTAATATTACTATTTCCTTTGACACTTTTCTTGTCCAATCCCTGAATTTTATTTTTGAAGTTGTCTTAATTGTCTGTAGGAGAGAACATTCCTCTCTAGTCTTTTTGGCATTGAAACTGCCATTTTTGCTCTTTTAGACATGGTGAAAGAAAGTTTTCAAAACATGTCCTCTTAATTGTTATAAAGAACTAACAAGCTATGCAAAAGCTGCTCCAAATTTACACTGGGCAAAAGAACTACCTCCCTCTTGACAGAAGTGCCACTAAGAGCTGTATGTTCAAGGTGGAAAATTGGGCCTTTGAAAAATAAAATCAGCAGCTTTCCCGACACCTGGAACGGGGGAGTGAATATTCTACTCTTCAGCATTTGGTTAACAAGCTGATCCCCAAGGCTGTGCATTTTAATATATTGTATTTCTTAAAAAGGGAGAGGAAAAAAAGGTGACTCAGCCTTTGCTTGAGTGAAACCCTGCTATGAGATGGTGGGTGGTGATTGTAAAAAGAAAAGTAGCAGCATTTCTTTCAGGGCTCCTTCTGAGGATGGAAGACACTTGTAAATAAACAAACAAACAAACAAAAAAGTAGCTGGCCAGTTTTATCACCTCCTTTTTAACTACTAGAAGTGGCAGAAAATTTCCAGTTTTGAGGAAGAGTCCAAACACCATCATTTTCCAAGCAGACAGTTAGGCATTGTACAATCAGATTTGCCAGAAAAGAGTGGGTGATGATACATTTCGAAGTGCTGCTAGTGCAACTCCCCAGACGTCATGTTGTGTTACATGGGTTTCTTCTATCTTGAGTTTGCAAAGCCAGCAGAAGTTGGAAAAACACTAACAGTCAGAAGTCTGATGGCTAAAGCCGTAATTTTACAAGGGTTTCATCACAATTTTCATGATTATGTTGCATTGTGTTTAATGGAAAGTTAAGAATGTACTTAAACACTTTCAGAACTGGGATATATTTGACTGAATGACAGCTAAAGAACTGAGAGTGAAAACAATGAGTAAAATTTCCAAAGCATCTACAGGTGACGTAGCAGCAGGCTTAAGATGCTCTTTCTGCATCACTTATGATAATTTTGTATCTTATGTATGATAGAAATCACAAAAAATAATATAACGTTTTAAAAAAATAATTGACAAACAGCATTTAATTTTCTTCCAAAATACTATTATGATTTTTTATCCACAAGAACCACTTCTGACTTACTGGGCTTCCTTTGACTGTATGTGTAATTAAATCTGAAGGTGCCATTGTTTCTAATGACTTATGTGCAATTTTTGGTATTGGCATTTCAATAGCAAAACACCAATATTCAATTTGGAGTTAGCAATAAGTAGTCATTGCCAGTGAGAATAGACTAATGTGTCTTTATGATGATGAGCTTGTACAGGGTAATGAGATGTTTTTAATCAAACAAAAGGGTAGGTTCAGAGTTGTAATTTGAAATTCTATTTTTAAAAAAGGTTTGAGGAATTATTGGAAGTAAATTGTCTTTCATTCTGTCTTTTGTTTTCATCCTTCTGAAAAGATTCATTACTGCCTATTCAACTTGTTTTCCTAACATTCTTGTGGTGAATTTGGGATGCGCAGTGCATAACATCTGTGAATTTCCATAAGATGAGGCTGTGAAAGTTTTCTCTATACTTTTCATTTGATGTTAAAATCTTCCCTGAGTAGGTTTTAGGCATCTCAGGAATGTTTCTGTCTTTACTGATCTAGTTTATACTAAGTGCTGCTGTAAAGCATTATATGCCAATGGGCGTAATGGCTCTTTCTATTTCAGAAAAAAAGGAAAAAAGAAAAAAAAAAAAAAAGAGAGATTATTTCACTTGTGCATGTCAATACATATGTATTTCTTTTCAGAAGAGAAAAGATTGCATTATTCAATAAACTGAAATTTTTCATATGAGTAAATATTATACATTTTTTTGTCTGGGACATTTCAAATAAAGTCAATTTGGATGAGAAGTGGTGTTATCTAACCATGGCTGTTGCTGATGGTGTGTTTTTGCAGGCAGATTAACTTAGTTACCTTCCCCAGGTGGCCAAAACTGCTGTAAGAACTGATTTTTCCTTTCAACCCTCAATTTCAGCCTACCAGGGTGACAGATAATTTTTATATTGCCAGATGTAGCCAAATTTTGCATGAGTGCAGTACTTGTCTAGAAATAGTTTACTATTATTTCCAAAGTCTTTTATATTGATTCATATTTCTAATACTTTAACTTCTCTGTTTCTTGAGTAAGTGCCCTGCATTTGATGGATTAGGGCCTGTATATTGAGGAAAAGATGTGTCTCTTGAACACTCCTAGAGGAGAACACAAAAAAACTGGATGATTGTATTTTTTTCTCCTCCTCTTTAATCTACAAACCTAGATTATTTAAAGTACTTATCCAGGGATAGGGTAATACAATTGGTTAAGGTTTCTCATAGTTCTCAGTGTTACCAGATCTGCATGCCTGAAAATAAGCAAAGGCTATCATAACGCTTTGCTTTTGAGACCAGAAACTGCTATTCTTCACACTGGAAAGAAAAATTTGAATAGTTGTGCTGAAATTACTAGAAATACATACATGCTGTTATGAGAATAAAAAGAGTAAATCCCCTCAGGCTTCAAACACTTATTGTAATCCACATGCTCAAATAATCTCTTTGACAATTCAATCTAGTACATTCAAAAGTAACAGGTTACTTCAGACAGTCAGATTATATGGCCAGAAGGGGTCTGATATTCAGTAAGTTCTGACAGCTTCTTTTATGGAATTCAGGCTTCTTCTAAATTCAAAATGCACACCCAAAAAGTCACTTAGAGACATCTTTGCTTACACTGGAGCTGCAAGACCTGCTGATTCTTGAAAGCATTAGAATGAATCAAAGCAATCCATTTCAGTTTTTTGTGGTGTTATCTTGTGCTGTTATGGATGCAGTCATCTGAATACTTTTCTCTGAGTTGTAAATGGAGTTATACTCTAAGTTACAGTTGGACTTATAAATTAAGTGTTAGGATTTATTTGGGAGTCCTTAAGTTTAGTGAATATGAGTCTTGATTTTCCAGATGAAATTCAGAAATATGTTTTGCAGTATGGACTTCAGGCATCCACCTTCCAGTATAATCAGCAGATGTCTAAAACTGATATACAGCAAGCAAGGCTTTTCTTTGGAGAGACACTGGTTCATCCAGTGAAGATATTCCATTCTCTACCCTGGTCGCTCCAAATATCAGGTGGTGTCTACATTTGAAGGGTACTAGAATTTTTGTTTGGAAAATAGAAACTTAACCTCAGCAGCTTTTGTTCTAGAAAAGTAAGAATGTCAAGCAGAGCTGAACAAAAATCTCAGAGAACCGATCTACTGGAAAAAGTAAAGTCGCAACCCACAAATAAAAAGCTGTTTTCTTTATGCCTGGAAATGTAGCAAAGCTTCGTTGTGCAACTACTCTGAAGACACTTCCTATGTTTTGCAGAAGATAAAGACACCTTAAGAAAAGCTAGAAGATCTGCTGTCACCTTTCGGTAGCGATGTCAATATGCTTCCATTTTCTGCCTTAAGCAATGCACCATTTTAGATTGTGTGTCTTGCTTGAAACAGTTAATTTATTCCTTCCTGACTTTCCTTCATGCCTCGCTCACAATCCTACTGTGCATCCTTAAATCTTTCCGGTTTGCATTTTTATCATTGCAGCCCAGTCTTTGGTATGGAGTTTTGAAATGAGAGCTCATCAAAGTAAAATATCGTGTTGCATTTCATTAATCAGAAAGTATATGAGCAGGAAAAAAAGTAATAACTTCGTACATTATTATTGTCAATACAAGGGTGACACCAGAGCTGAAGTAAAAGGTAAAAGGAGACTTTTGCAAGATAATATATGCAACTCTCCAAAACTGAACTGAATGGGTCGGTTTATTTTGATATTGGAAGAAGAATTTGCATGCCCAAAAGTGGTCTTCAGTTCCTGACTGGCAAAAGCCAAACCAAACCAAACCGTAACCTTGATAATCCTTAATGTCACTTTCAACCTAGGCCATTCTATGATCCTGTGATTAAAAAAAAATCTGTTGCATAACAGCAGCCTGCAGATTTTTAATAACTATATAGCTGATCACAGTTTGACACCTTATATTCTTTTACATAATCTCTATTTTTAATGTAGCTGTGAATTCTGGTATATTTTTTTCAGTACCACTAGGGATTGTATAGAAGCTTTTGGCGTGAACATTAAGTCTCAATATTGAAAAACAAGTTTCAGAGCTTCATTTCATCCTTGTTTACTGCTTCACTATGAATTAAATCATCCTTAGACTAGAAAATCATTCTCAGACTCACTACATCTTTAAGTGTATTCATGAAGGCCACTGCCTTCTGCCTCATTTAACTCATATGCAGAGGATGTTTTGCCAGACAGGGGATGTTTAATAAGGTGAGACCTCAGGCCTGAAAGTCCAAGAACTACAGGATGCTGAAAAGCTACAGTCAAGTGAGACATGGTGAAGAGCTCTGCTAGCTCCCTGGGAAAGCCTTGCCTCAAAACTATTAAAAAGCCCTTGAGTGTGCAAGGAAGAACAGGTGACCCAGTCGTGTGAATGAGAACAACTGCAGGTCAATAGAACCTTTTCAGGTAACGCAATGTGACACGTCTTGAGAAAGCACTTGAGGAGAGAGGCCACATAGCACAGTTCTTGGCCTCTCTGGAACATGGAAAAGGAGTTAAGGGTATTCAAAGTGTAGAAAAAGGTATTTTCTGCAATAGTCCTTTGGAAGTGTTGTCACTGTAAATATTATTAGAACAGAAATATCTAATATCACATTCTTAAACTTACGCTTTAAAGCATGAAGGATGAGGAGTGAGTAAAAAATATATTAGCTCAGTAAAATATTAGTATTTTAATGAAAATATGGAGGTAAAGAAGCATCATCTTCCTTTCTTTATATGTAAATAGAAGGTTAAGAAAAAGAGCATCTTCAGATTTCTGAGAGGATCATCAAGATTTTGTCAAGATTACTCTTGCATTCGTTAATTTGCTACTCTACTTAGGTAGAGTTCCTGTGCTGAATCTGGTGTTCCGTCTCTGAAGCATACTGACACTGCTTGAAGGCCATTATTTGAACTCAGTCTAGTCAGTATGCAGGAGAAATCTGTGCAAAATTCTTTTTTTTCACACGTTAAGCTATTCCTGCCTGTGCAAATGTGACTATACATTTGAAATCTGTCTGGTAATCATTTCTCTACAAAATTTGGCACTCTAATGGGGAAAAACAATTTGGAAACAATTGCTCAAAATCAGAACAGTTTTAACTTAAAGATTCCAAGACAAGGAGAGCTCTCATACCATTTATTTAAATGTATTCACTCTAAAAATAGTCATATACATTAAGCGGAAAGCAGTCACCATTTCATTTTCTTGATGTCTCGTTAGACCAGAAGAACCGTGCCTCAGTTGGACATAAAGGTTCATTCGGAAGATGGAGTGAATAGAGAAAAGGGAGTAAACCAAGAAATGCATTATTTTAGTTTTCCTTTGCACACTGAGTGTTTGGACTGGGATGATGTTTAAGGACCCTTCCAACTGAAGTCTTTCTATGATTCTAAGATTACAACAAGAGTGATGCCTTTCAGAATCAAAGACTCATCTTTATGGGACAAAGCAGGCTATTTCTGCAGTATTCATGAGTATATAAAAATTTTCCATTTTCTTTAAGGTCAAATTTGTCATGAAAATTAAAGGTCATATACTAAGCTAATCTAAATCATGTTATCTCTGAAGTTATATTCATTTACAAGAAATTATGATAATCCTTAGACCTGCTTTGGAAATTCTGCTCACTCTATACTGAAGCTTATGGAGGAAATATTTTGAAATATTTTTCGTGAAAAAGTTTATAGAAGTTGCCTCATTTATTCATTTGAACATGTTCAAAGGGAAGATGTTTATGATTTTTTTGTTCCTATGACATATTCTTTAATTTTGTTTTACCTAAAAACAATACCAGATATCAAAATTCGGGAGAAGCTTGTTGCATACAGTAGCATCCTTCACATGGTATCCAGGAACCAAATATACATCTATTAATTTCAGTCACGAAATATTAGGATCGCCTACACGGTGCTATCAAATCAGTAATTATTTAACAAATGTTATGAAGAGGGAGGAAAAAAAAGTGACAGCTATATTACCCCTACTTTAAAAATCGGTATTTACAATATCCATAGAAAGTTAACAGCTACTTAAACCTTATAAAAAGTAAAAACACCAACCCATACCAAAAAAAACCCAAAACCCACAAACAAAGAAACAAACAAACAAGACCCCAAACCAAATAAAACCCCACCAAAACCCAACAAACTAGATGCACCAAGCCCATTCATTTTCATGCAAAAATCCTAGTAGAGTTACACTGGTATGTAGTGAAGGAAATTGAGGACACACAATTTAAAATTATGTAAACATCTCATGCCTGTGTGTTTCCTCACAGCACACAGCATACTTTCCAAACATTTGGTGCTATGTTTTTATTAATTATGGTGTTTGCACTGAACGTTTTCTTTCAGAATCATAAGTTAAGGCAAGTCAGATGACTCGATCCTGTCACCACCAGTCTTCCCAGGTAGTACTGACATACTGAGCCAATGACATTACTGGTATGGTCAGGTACTTCTAAAACTGTGCTTATCTTATGCACTGCCTAATTTATTTTTTGTGTTGCTTCTTTTGCCCCCTTTAGTTTGAAAACCACTCTTATTTTCAGGAAGGATTTATTTTTAATGATGGACTTTCCTCATTGCATCTTAAAATGTCACAACTGATCACATCCAGATTTCTGCTATTTACAGTGTCCCACTTTCCCACTTTTTCTTGAGCCACCCCTTAATGGAAAGCAGCTCATCATAATTGGACAATTGACTCCTTGTTAAGCAGAGCTCCTTGTAATAAAAACAGAAGTGTGGCATTTATAATTTTAATCAAAATTTTTCAATGAATCTGTGGTGTTTGAAATAGAACTGGACCTGTAACATACACTAAAAACAGAAAATCATCATAGAATCATAGAACAGTTTTGATTGGAAAGGACTTCAAAGACCCTCTAGTTCCAAACCCTTCCCTGAGCAGGGATGCCACTTATTAGATAAGGTTGCTCAAAGCCCCATCCAACCTGACCTTGAACAATTCCAGTCATGAGGCATCCACAACTTCTCAAGGCAACCTTTTCCACTGTTTTACCACTCTTACAGTAAAGGATTTCTTCTTAAAATCAAATCTAAACCTTTTTTCTTTCTAGTTAAAGACATTACCCCTTGTCCTATCACTATGTACCCTTGTGAAAAATCATGCATTTGTGCAATGCAATGGTAACATGATGCAGAACAGAAAAAAAGAAATAAAATCAAATAATTAAAGCCCCGGAAGATAGTGAAATCATACCTTTTATGTTCAGATAACCCTTGGAAAAAATATTTTTAACACATCTATGTGCAGGGACTATAAAAGCTGCATAGCATCCTAATATTCTGTCAGTGAGGGTGAAAGTGATCAGAATTTTGAAAATGGGGGTAATAGACAGAAAGGATGTAAAGGAAATATGGAATTAAGTTGTAGTATAAAAGAAATGCCAGTAGGGTTCCAGTGAGAGTCAATTTTGGCAAAATTGACCAAGATGACAGGCTGATGAACCTGAAGAAAAAATAAATCTCTCAGAGGAAAATAATACTTTTGAACTTTGAGTGGAAACCATTCTGATTAATGCACCTGATCCATTTGCATTAGGATTCTGATTCTAACTATGCAAAATTCCTTCACATTATTTAAACTGTACAGCTGTTAAGGCTACTCCATGCTCCGGGTGTGAAGAGCTTACACTTTTTAAGATGTAAATTATGTAATGTGATAATATTCTAGCTTCATTTAACCATATTAGAGAGCTGCTCAGCTCTGCTGAGCATTTTTATGGGAATTCATTTTACAAAGATGATATGCGATGTGCAGAAACAAAGTAAAATAGTTACTGTTGCTGTTGTTAGCAAAATGTATATTTTGTGTGTAGCAGCAGGTAGATGGATAATGGTGAGCAGAACTGCATTCTTGTTTTTCGCGTGGCTCCGTGGGTCTGCAGGCGGGCTGGGAGTGGCCTGTTCAAAGTATCTCTTGCACAGAGATCTTCGCGCGCTTCAGGCAGCGCTGCCGGCTCCCCACGTCCGCCCGTGCTGTCCAGCACCCAGCTGACTCACGGATGTTGGTGAGTCCACACGTGCACTAGAGAGAGAGATGGCTCAAGGCTTGAAGTCCAAAGGTGTTTATTCGGTGAAGTCCATGTGCCAAGAGGCCGAACTTCCTTTGGGCAGGGGGTTCTAAGGGGGTCCCGAAGCAAGGCGGGGTTACACAATTCGGCCAGTCGGGGGAGAGGGTGACAGGGGCAGTTACACCTGGGATGATGCCCAGCACCTGGGCATCTCTGTCTGCCCTTCCGGCTCATCCTCAGATGCAACACTGCATCCTGCGGAGAAAGACACATTTTCTGGGTCACTAAATAGGCAGCTCACTCAGTTTAAGTAAAATAGTAATTGAAAAGTAGATTTACAGTGGCAGTGGATTGGGGATTCTAAATAAGTTTAGTTCACTAAATAAAACACAGATTTTGGTAGTCAGAAAAGGTTTTTCTTCCTATATGAACTGACCAGCTTCTGGGATGTTCCTCTGCTGTTTGAATTTCAGTTTTTGCCTTATGTTCATTTTTCCCTCAGTGAACAGACAATTTCAAATAGCAGTCTGTATGTCTGTCAGATAGAGGGATGCTGTGAAGGCTGTCACATTCAGTCTTTCATTTCTTTCCCTTCAGTTACATAAATAACAAGAACTTCGACGCTGTCACTCCAGGATTATGTGAACCCATGAACATAACTAAGATTTCTTTGAGAGTGACTGAGACCGGCATTGAGTACTGCAAGCTCTAAGGCATTGGTTTTTTGTGTCTTCAACAATGAATGGGTCATCTTAATTTCACAGCAGTTGTGAATAAAGTTGAAGTCCCCTGAAGGATGTTGTTACAGAGCTGTGTCTGCCCTGTTGGGGTCTGGAGGGATGGCATTGCTTTGCACTTGTACTCCGGTCCAACTCCCCTTGGAGATACAAGTGGAAGGATGGGTTTGTACCTGTAAGCAAATGAGTGATAGCCAAATGTGAGCACCGGTTCCAAAAAACGACTGCCCATAGAGACTGGCATGAATCTTGCCTAAAGACTGAAAAGGAAAATCATAAGTGCAGTTTCACTGATCAGAGGAAGAATTTTTCCTTTTCAACAAGATGAGGGTTTTGTTTCCAAAATGCTGTCTTTTTCTGGAGGCTGCTGCATAAAGGAAAAATCTACATACTTCAGAGGAAAACCCACATACAAAGTTAAGCTGACATTAGTATAAGTTCTCTCTTTACTGCAATGCCTAGTGTCCGCCTTCAATTAAAGTACCATTCTTATCTTACAAAATCTTCTAAAGATATATTTCCGGTTAAAATGCGGGGATTTTTATCTCCACTCTCAAATTAGTATTGTGATACTTTCAGTACACTCAATAAGAAAAAAGTTACTGGAATAAGAAGGAAAATTTTGTGATTTCTGAAATACGTATTTAGCAGAACAATGAATTTGAATTAATACCTGTTGGAAAGTACTTGGATAATTTTGCCTTTGAAGAAACTCTCTTACTGAGGTCTTTCAAAGTAAGCACATTGTACTTTTGAATATACTTTATGCTTTTAAATAATTTATCCTTCCTTTTAAGATGGTTCTCAGATCTCAAGTGCATACAAAATTTATGTAAAAAAAAAAAAAAAAGACAACACAAAATTATCTGGGTAGTTTTGTTTGGTAAAATGCATCTGGTTACATGACTGCATCCCATGAAAATGAGCTTTATTTTCAGTTGAAATCAAGACTCTGAAAGGTAAAGGCTTTGCATTTTTGTAGCCTTTAAAGGACACAGAGGACTAGGCATGTGTAGGGCTTTTATGAGTCTTCTAACTGTGCCCTATGTAGTGATGGAAAACACCACTGAGCACATGGTGTTTTAGTCCTTACACTCCCGTATAAACTATAATTGTTGCATATATGAAAAGTGATAAAAAAAAGTATTATGTTTTGAAATGACAATCCTCAGGGGGACAACACCCCACCCCTTGTTTTGTATATTTTCCAGCTATTCCTCTATCCCTGACACACACTTTTAAAAGAGTATTTACTGCAATAGAATCTTCTTGCGTTTATTTATCTAAATGGTAAACAAAAGCATTTAAAAGAGACCTTTCAAAAATTCAAGAAAATCTGAAAGTATTTTGAGGTAAGCTTTTAGTTAGGTTTTCTTCACTGACATTTCTGGCTTCATTTCTAGGGAGCCTCTTTTGAACTCCATAAGGCGGTTCTGGAAGTGGTACAAAGGACTAACTGTTCTCTTTGCAGTGATTTTTCTTCCCTTCTTCTCCCAGCTAATAACAGAAGGTGTTTCTTCTTTGGTCTTCATCCTTCATTAATGCATTCTTTTGTTTAAATATTCAGGAATACCATAACACAGTTGCCACACCTGTAGTTGAAACAGTTACCACTATAGCTGCATAATCTGGTAGCTACCACTACCAGATTATGTGATACCTTTTCTTAAGTTCAGGAACTGTCACAAAATCTGCAGACAGGACCAATTATGTAGATAGACCTCAAAAATTGTTTTTTGGTTTTTCTTTTTCTTCTTTTTTTTTTTCTTGGTATCTTAAGTGCTGTGCGGACAGACAGAGCATAAATAAGACAGAGATTGATGGAGGACTTTGAAATACTAATCTTAGAGAAAAATTCTCATTTTTAACACCATGAATTCATTTTTTTCTG
Source organism: Mohoua ochrocephala (assembly GCA_013398855.1). NCBI lineage: Eukaryota > Metazoa > Chordata > Aves > Passeriformes > Acanthizidae > Mohoua > Mohoua ochrocephala. The sequence continues at coordinate 12,720 of VZTA01020744.1, forward strand.
ACTAGTATTAGCTAAATTAATTATGCAATAACTACCCCACCATAAAACCATCCTGGAGGTGTCACATTAATTCTTTTTATGGCAGTTCAAAAGGAAAAGTTGGCAATAAAAGTCTCCAAATAAAAGCTTTTAAAGTGTTCTGACAGAAAGAATTGTTCAACAAGTACTCGGTTTAAGCCAAACTATATAGATCATAATTAAAAAATTAATCTCTAAAAAAATGCTCTGTTTTGAGTATATTTAGTTCTGAAACTAAAACTGCAAGAGCCTGTAAACTCAGAAAACAAAATGTATAGTTGAAAGGACTCATAATACAATTTCTTTCATATTATTTAATTTGTCCCTGAAGGAATCATCTGGCAAAACCAAAAATGAGTTCAAAAACATCTGTATCACTGAAATTTTTTTTAATTAGAAATAGGACCAAAATTCCCAAGTCCTGTTCCTTTGTGTGAGCAAATTTTTTTCACAGTCAGATGAAATCAACTTTCTTCCGCTTGTTTTTTTTCTGGTAATTAACATGTATTAGTTAGCCTGGATAAAAACACGTTTTAGCTCCTATCAGAGTCTTGCAAAGGGACAGTTATTGTATTCTCTTTCTCAGGTTTTCTTTATTGTTATTAATATGAGTTAAAAATAATAATTATGATACTCAAAATTTAGGTATACATTAAATTCTGTCTACTAATTTAAAAAAGGAAATAATTGCTATAAATCAATCAGATCTATTTTGCTTCCATGTGAAGACTGCATCTCTTTCACTTGCCAAAAAGACATTTGAGGGAATGTGGGAGACTTTGATTTGTAAAGACAGTGTCAATAGGAATAAATAAGCACTTCCTCTCAGAAAAATAAGGACAACCAAAGAAACATCCTGGAAGAAAGCTGGGAGCTCAAAAGGAAGTATTTTCACAGAGGGGAAAATTTATGGAACTGATTATTCCTGGAATTTATTGAGTACAATTTATATCTAGGTTGAAGAACATATCAGGAAAGTGAAATGGAGCAGGACTTGTGCTTCAACATCCAGTGTCCAATCTCTCAGGCAGGGAGGTTTGAATAAGTGGGTTGGCAATATTGAAATATTTAGCTGTTTCAGCTGCCTTACAGGCTGCACAGTACCTCTGCTCAAAAACTGAGCAGCTCAATAAGCAGGAGCACCTTATGAGAGCCAGGGCAGAGGTGTAGAAGGGTGTTTTGGCCTGAGGAGCTCATGTCTGTGCATGCAAGCACAAGTGATTTTTTTGCAGCACTGCTGTGCAATTCCAGTAACTCTGTATGGCAGCCAAGGTGGCTGCTTCCCTAAGGGGGTCAGAGAAGGGAGGATTTCAGCCATTTCCTGTCACTTTGCAAAGCATCATTTTAGACTATCTTGCTAATAAATGAAGTGTAGCTTAGGGCATAGAGACTTACCTTTCAGATACAATTTCAGTCTGAAAACTTTGGGGATCTGATTTTACTTGTATATTCAGGTTTGTAATGTGATTATCTGCATTCAGTGATGTTTGGCCATGAAATAGTTCTGGTTGTTACTAAGAGGTTGGTACAGTTGACTTTCACATTCAGGACTTTTTATCTGTTTTCTTATTTCTCTCTAATAAGAAGAAATTTGCTAGACCATAATGGTTAAGACAGAAAGGATTTTTAAATTTTAAATATTTTTAATGAGATGAAATGAAACAAGTTTTCTGAGATTCATATTAGACTGTTAAAAAAAGTTCTCACAACCTCTAATCCAGCTCTCTGTTTATATAGCTGAATAAGGTAATTGTCTTCTGGGAAGACACCTTCTACACAGAAAGCTGAATCAAAGACTGTTTTGTTTTGGAAGGGATCCAGTTTTCAAGATCATATAGTCCAACCCATCTGCCATGATCAGGGACATCTTTCAATAGATCAAAGCCCCACGGCCTGTGCCAACGTTTGCCACTCTCATGGAAAAAATATCTTCCTTATACTAAATCTGCTCAAATACACTAAAATCTCTTTCAATTCAAAACTCTTACCCCTTTTCCTGTCCCTAAGGAACTTAGAAAAAATGTCTCTGTCTTTCATACAAACTCCTTTTCAAATATTGGGAGGCTGCAATGAGGCCTTCTGGAGTGCTCTCTTCTCTAGGCCAAACAAACTTAGTTTTCTCAATCTTCCTTCATAGGGAAGATGTTCCAGATCTCTGGTCATTCATGGATCGTGGAGGACCATTTACATGGTCCTCTTCTGGACCTTCTCCAACAGGTCTGTGTCCTTCCTGTGCTGTGGACCCCAGGGCTGGATGCAGTGTTCCAGGTGGGGTCTCAGCAGAGCAGAGCAGAGGGGCAGAATCCCCTCCCTCCCCTGCTGGCGACACCGCTTTGGATGCAGCCCAGGACACGTTTGGCTCTCTGGGCTGTGAATGCACATGATCAGGTCATGTCCAAGTTTTCATCCACCAGCACCCCCAAGTCGTTCTTGGCAGGGCTGCTCCCAGTCCCTTCATCCCCCAGCCCATACTGATACTGGGGGTTACCCTGACCCAGGTGTAGGACTTTGCACATGCCCTTGTTGAACTTCACGAAATTTGCACAAGCCCCTGTAAAACCTGCCAGGGTCCCTCTGGGTGACATCCCTTTGCTACATCAAATGCAGTTTGTATAACCTGCAAACTTGCTGAGTGCGTACTTGATCCCACTATGTCACTGAGGAAGATGTTAATGGCATAGCTGACAGTGCAGACCCTTGAGGGACATCACTCATCCCTTGTTTCCACTTGGACATTGAGACACTGACTGTAAAAATTTTTGGGTATGGTCATCCAGACAATTCCTCTCCCAATAAAACATCCATGCATCCATCCATGCATCCATCCATGCATCCATCCATCCCTCCAACTGATATCTGTCCCATTTAGTGTCAGGAATGTTTTGGAGGACCATATCAAAGGCCTTATAGGTCTACTACACCTGTAGTTCTTTTCTTGTCCACTGTTCAGTCATTCCATCCCAGAAAGCCACTGGATGGATTATCAAAGCATGATTTGGTCTGTGAAGTCACATTGGTTATGTCACCTCCCAGTATCCCATATGCTTCAACATAGCTTCCAGGAGAATCTGAACCTTACAAGGCACGGAGAGGAGGCTGACTTGTCAGTCATTCCCAAGATTCTTCTTTTTATCCTCTTATTAATTGCTTATTATTATGTCAGAATTCATTTTAGGTTTACTTCTTTTATGAGAGAGGTTTTTTCCCCATTCTTTCTTCAGAAATTTAAATGCGATTTGCATAATAAGGGAATAGAAAATTATATGGCTTGTCTTAACTTATTCTGAAATTACTTAGGTCTAAGCTACTAACTTGTTTTCCATTATTTTGTGCAACTGATTATGAAAAAAGATAAGGAAAACCCTTGACTGAGGTCAGAATTTTGAGACTAGAATATTGCAGTTACAAAACACACATATCTAGCAAACTCCTATAACACACACAGTAACAGCTGCACGACATACGAGTTACCAATGATTTAAGACAATATCTCATTTATGACGTTCTTTCCTGTGAAGCTGCTCCACGGATCTTGATTATCTTGTCATGTTCTTCCGTTACAGAAGAAAACACCGGCAGGTATTAGGTCCCCTGAATAAAGCATAGTGTAGTGTGTCTTCACATGTGTGGACACAGCTGACCTAAGCTGCCAGTGACACATACCACAACACTTGCTTTAGGCCAGTGAGTATTTCCATGGAAAATGTATTCCTGTAGGGACAGAATATTAATTGTTGATAGCTGCTCTGTCATCTTGCAAACACAGTGGGTGTATAAAAATCTTAGAGTTGCATGTTACTGCATTTTTAATGAGTTGGCACAAGACCTCTAATTAAGGGAAGACTCACATCTGCTTTTGTGTACAGCTGGAATCATTAATAATGGCAAAAATATTTCTGCCTTACAAGCATAGCTGGTTTTCATGATTCTAGTTTTTTAAGAGCAAATTTCTAGAAAAAAATTACACTCTACCTTTACACTCTGTGCTGCTCTTAATGTGCTCTTAATGTGTAATTGTGGGAAATGTGAGACAGGACATATTCTTTTTGATCCTCTGTATTCTCTTTCCTAATTTCTTTCAAATAAGGACAGGATAAATACTACCTTTAAAAAGGAAAAAAGAACAATTGGTTTCATGTGCATTTTGGAACAGAGGTCTTGCTAATGTTTTATGAGACTTTTTTGTTCTAACAGAAGCAATTATAAATTAATTCAGGTCAATTTTGGTTTTTTAAAATACCAATACAATTTTTTTTAAAAATTACATTATTCATTTCCTAGGAAGCCCCCTTCCCCTGAACCAAATGGCAAGACGTTTGAGAAAACAGAAACTACCTGCATTTTTGATGAATGGGTACTTTCTTGTAAAAACACTTGGTTATGAAAAGACTTGCTGGCTTTGGTTGTGCAGATTTGTGACGCCTTATTAGACATAGATCATGTACTACACAGAAGTCTTTCTTAATAAGAAGTTCATAAATGTGAAAACCAATTGTAAACTCAAATCTTTTAGTTTGGTTGTTTTGTTTTTTTTTCTTTTAATTCCCCTTACATGAATCTTGCTGTTAGAAATTATTGGTAATTGTTGGCAAAATGTGATAACTGAACATAAATGATCCACTCAGTTCAAATGATTGTAAGCAGCTGCTAGCAGACACTTTTTTGGAACAGCAGCATACAAATTATAAAAAAAACAGAAAGGTAAAAGTAACCTAGAACCTATTCAAAGACTTTTAATTCTCTTATTTGTAAGTAAGTCTCTTGAGGTTAAGACAGGCAAAGTAGAATCAATTATACACTTCAGCCTAAGGAAATTTTTTATGGAATATTTTTATTTAATTAACTACCAGCTTCCCACAAGGCAGTAAAACTCATTGATATTTAGATATAAATGACATAAAATTGGTTCTCTGCTCTTCTTTTGTTAGTACTCCTGCTGTATAAATAACTTTAATAGGATTTTGCACACTAAAAATAAATTTTCATATTAAACAAAGTCAATTTTCCTGTCTCTCTATAGCCTCCTAAGGGGAAGCAGATAAATGAATAAGATAATCCATCATTAGTAGCAATGGTGTGAACAAAACACGTTCTCTAAATACAGCCTGAGAAAGGGTACTTAGCTGGCTAACTTTTGGAAGGCCTCGTAATGCTTTCAGCTAAACTTGCTGACAATGTGAGCTGGGGTCATCAGTCCATTTGATGCTCTACTGAGCTTAAATAAAAAAATGTGAGAAAGTTCATAGGTGGAAAATAGCAGATAAAGACTATCATTGATACAAAATACAAAGAACAACTCAGAGTTAGACCTTGCACTTCCAAGTGAACAGCAATGCAGTAGGGAACAAGATACTGTGTTGACATCCCATTTTAATCCTTGTTAGAACATTTCTTAAGACTGTTTCATACCAGATCGAGCTACTTTGAAAAATTAGATATATATAATTCTTTTTATTTATTTATTTATTTTAAAACAGAAACATCTCCTCCAAACACATTCAGGAGAAATTGTAGAAATTCCTTGCTGAAAAATTGATATTTCTCATGTAAAATGATTTCAAAGGTTTGGTACATTTTCTCATTTCACCATTCCTTTTTATGTAGGTAGAACATTTCTCTATGTACAGTAGAAAATTAAGATTTATATCACTTTCCTAAAGGATCATAAAAATAAACGAAGCAGATTTTCAGTTGCAGCAAATGTTCAGAAGATACTTTGAAAGGCGTGTCATAATTTCACTCCAGACAGCAATTAACCACCTCAGAGCCAGTTTCTCACTTCCCTCCTGTTGGATGGGGGAGAGAATTGAAAGGGTAAAAGTGAGAAACTCCTGGATTGAAAATAAAACAGCTTAATAAATGAAATAATAATGACAAAAATAATAACCCAAAATATAGTGAAAGGGAAAGTAACAAAAAGAGAGAAAAATAAAGCCCAAGAAAAAAAAGTGATGCAAGTAAAAACCAACTGCTCACCACCAACCAGCTGATGACCAGCCACTTCCTGAGCAGCAGCCCCTGGCCAGCTTTCCCTCCAGTTTACGTGCTGAGCATGATGCCACATGGCCAGTTAGAGTCAGCTGTCCCGGTGTGTTCCCTCCCAGCCTCCTGTGCACTGCCAACCCCATTTTCAGCAGGGCAGCATGAGAAGCTGAAAGTTCTTGACTTAGTGTAAGCACTGCTCAGCAGCTGAACGAACTGCGTGTTATCAACATTATTCTCATCCTAAAAGCAAAACACAGCACTGCACCTGCTGTGCAGGAAAACGAATTCTATCCCAACCAAAACAAGATGAAAGGAACATTGACTTGTTTTATTTATTTGTTTTCCATTTTCTTTTCCATTCTGTTTCCACACTCTTCAGCAAATAGCTCCTCTCTGTCTCACAGTCTGACTGTGAAATGCCATGATAGAGACATAAATGGAAAGCACAAATTTACTCTAATTGTTCAGAATGAAAAAGGGTGTTCCTTCATTAAAACGGACTCAAAGGTCTGCCTGCTGTACTGCTTATTGAGTTTACTGTTAGGAAAAATGCATAAAATACTAAATACAACGAAAAATAATGATGGCTATTAGACCTGCAGAAAGTATAAATCTTTGTTTAATATCTCCCCCTTACTTGTATTCTTTAGCTGTCACTAAATATGAACCAAATAACTCCCTAGTCTTGTTACAGTTAAAGAAAACAATCAAATAATCTCTTGACACTAACAGGTTTTTGCTCTATACAGTGGAGTAGAACGAGATGCTAAGCTAATATAAAATAATAGAACACAATCTAATATAATTGGTATCCTGATACTAATTGTTCATTGTCTGAGAACAAAAGATAATTTTGCTGTTGCTTCCTTAAAACCTCGCTCTTTCCTTTTGATGGGATGAGTGAGCTCGGATGAGGAAGTTATGTAGTGGGAGAAGTCAGTTCAGATTAAAGGGAAAAAGATTGGATGGATTAACTGACAGACTGGGTTATATTCAAGGTTCATGTCAAAAAGCATTAGTTCTCAGCTACTACACTTTAAGCATTATATATAACATTATTGCTAACTCCCAATGCACAGTGATATTCCTTCTTGGTTTTGTTTGTTTTTAATTGAACATGGTTAATACCTTATTAAAGGAATTGTCTCATTCTACTTTTTTATTTTCCTCATGATATGGTCTGGGTTAATTTATTAATTCAAAATAAGTGAAAAAGAAAGAGCACAAAGTGCACTGCTGAGCAGCACCAAAATTTTGCATGGCAGCTTTACAAAATGGTTCAGACATCATGGTACCAAATTCAATGAACTTCAATTTCTTGGTTGGTAGGGAGCTCACATGGTTTCTGGGATTAATTCCCAAATGAAATGTTTTAACAATGCTTGAAGGAAAGTAATAATGAACTGGAGAGTCAGGGATTACCTTTTCTTATTTTGTTTTGAAGGTTTAAGTCCAGTACACAACTGGCCTGATTCAGGAGGAAAAACAAATCTTCATTTCCATGTAAATAAAATTTTACCTCTAGTATTGTACCTTTTACCTCTAGTATTGTAAAGACACCTGTGGACACTTAATTTGAAAAAATGTAATAATTTTTAAAAAATCTTATATGTAAACACCTGTTACAAAATATATTGAACATTATTTTCATTACAGGATTAGTTCAGCAAAGGTAAAACAGGTATCTAATACCATGATAGGTCTCACAAGCTATTAATATTTTCTATAAATGTTCCGATAGTCAGATTTTGATGGATTTGTGCCACACAGTTTAATTACATCTTTTACTTTAATGCTATTCAGGTATCCAGTGTTTTGTTCTCTCTTTCAAATAGACTTTGGACCAGACAAAATGAGGTCTGGTTGATTTGGATTGTATCAGTCTCTCATTCTTAAATTTTCCTTTTCTCACTAAATTTTAGTTTCTGTTTTTGCAGTCTTTCATTCTTTTGTCTATTTTCTTTCATACATAATTCAAAGTTTTTCTTTAGTATTGCTCCTTCTTTTTTTGGACATTCAATTTAGGTCAGCAAGTGATCTTTCCACAGAGTATTTTAAGGCAAACTAATGTAAAAGTTTTCTTCTTTGAAACCCAGCTCCTATTCCCATTGTAGGCAACAGTAATATCAATGTATTCATTATGAATAGGAGTGCTTCTTTACGCACTGAAAGCCAGTGGCTATCTCCGAATTTCAGTGTCTGAACAGCACTGAAGTTCCTCATGAGCATCTAGGATTAGGACAAACTTTCTTAAGCTTTCACCCGTACCACTAGTCTGAAGGGAAATTCCTTTGACTCGCCCCAGTTGTGTTGAGGCCAATTTCCAGCCTTTCCGTAGCACAAGTTTAGGCCTCAGCATTGTTATAACTGGAAAAACATAAGAGGTTTTCTTCCCTGAACCTCATGATATGCAGATTTTGGATTACCATTCTCACTCAGGAAGCAAATATTTATGGGGCAGGGCCATTACTAGTAGAACACAAAAATGCTGGAAAATAGGTAATACTTCATAAACACAAAAAGCTGGAAATGGATAATCCTTCAGCTTTGCTGGCCAAGCCAAGTCTGAGATTCATTAGAAAGCTCTAGATAGTAAGTTCTTAAGAAAACTTACTTGACATATATCAATATTATCAAGCTGTGAGTTGGAAAATCTGACTCCTTATTAGAGGTGAAGCAAAACCATAGCTTGTAAAGGCCTAGCTGTATTAAAAAAGACATGTGTAAATAAAATAGAGTGGGTTTTGGTGACGTGGTACTCTCTTTTTTATGCCTGGGCTGACAGACATCATCGTGCTCTGTTTAGACTGTAGTAACACCTAGTCACCTCACTTCTGCTGTGTGTGACATACAACAAGCATGCAGCAGAGACTACCCAAGCTAACCCACTGTAACCTATTTCACTTATGGTTCTCCTGTTTTAATAAAACATTAACCAGAAATATAGAGAAATTGCTCATTTTTACTTCACAAAATCTCTTTGGTGTCCATTTCCTACATATCAAATATTATTTGAAATTTTCAGACTTAGAAGAGGTGCACCTTTGTTTTCTTGTATTTCTTTGCCTGTTACCATGCAAAGTGTATATTTTAATCAGAGGTATGCAAGGCAAAGTCATTAAAACCACTTCATATTTTAAAATTATGAATACACAAAAAATTATTCTAGTTATGGAGTCAGGTTAAAGTTACAGCATACTGTCCCTTGCAAACACCTCAGGATTTTTTACACCTCAGCCTATATATTTATTGTGAGGCCAAGTTACCACCTGGGTTTTTTTCCCCTTTCTCCCTTCCTTTTTTCTCCTGAGCAGATCCTTAGTTTTAACAAAAGGATGCACTGCTATTTTATTGTAACTTACTGTCAGTAATTTTCTGAGTTGCATTGTTTGAAATGCATTGTGAAAACTTTTTATTTTCCTTCTTAATATAGCTCTTAAGAGAACAATTCAAAAGTGCCAGAAAGACAAGAGTTATAAATGAAATGGCTGGAGACCTACTCCTTTGGGAATTGCAGTGTGAAGTATGCAAGAATACGCAGTAACATCAAAAACATGCCTTCTTAAATTTGTGTCTTTTGGGGGGAAAGAAAGAAAATTAAACACCAAAAATTTCAAGTATTTTATTTCAAGTTGGCAGCACCCTAGGTTAAATACAAAAAGGACAAGGCAAGAATCAAAATATTTTAGTAAATTGCTCATTCACTTTTGTGACAGTGGGAAAAGTTGTAATGTCTAAAGCAAATGACCATTAAATTGAAATCTAGGAGTGCAAGGATGTCTTTGATGTGCTATTCCTCCCCGTCAATTCACTCTTCTTTGGGTACTTGTGAGTGGACGTCAGTCAAGCCGTTTGAAAAGCAGCAATATTCTTCACCATGGAGTAGGCTACTTAATGAACTCCCACTACTTCTTCCCAGACATAAATGGAGCACCATCTACCACCACTGTCTCACCCAGTGCAAATCAGTAAAGTAAGAAAACTGTGTGGACCCTTCAAAACCTCTGTATTGCCTATTCTCTATATGAGAATACAAAATGTCTTCTGAAAACTGTGTATACTTTTTACCTCAACATGGAAGATACAGCCTAATCTACTTCTGGCAGATGATTATGATCTTTCTATGCTTTTGGATTATGCAGACAGTCCTTGATGATACCCATAAAATGGTAAAAGTTTCATTTAAGAGTTTGAAATTGATATCTTTGCAGTGTATTAGATCTCTTTGCAGTTAATAGATGATTTCATAAATGTTAGTTGGCTTTATTCATCAAATTGTACCACATATCGATGCCATACTGGGCTCAATCACATCATTTGCAGGGTATAAGGTTACCTGCATGATCTGTAAATACCACTATATAAATCAGATTTGTATATGCAGATACATGCAGGTTCTCTTGCACAATATAAATAGACTTGAACTATCTGTCTAACCTGAATATCCTTGATGGGGATGGGCAAGTCACAATTTTTCCTGAGCGTGGTAGCTTGGACAGCCCTTATTTATATTCTGTGTCTTTACTTACAAAGCTCTGTGAAGTTCTGTTGAAGTTCCCAAAGGGTTTAATTAAAATATTTGGTCTATTTAATTTCATGTAAATTTCATCATCTGGAGTTTTAGATTTAAGTGAAACCAGAAAGAGCTCTGTTTGTTCATGACTTTGATCTGAGGCCATCAGGGCCTGTATGGGTTTCTTCAGGCTTGGCTAAGGGTCAGGTCCAAGTTGACTCAGTCAAGTTGAAGATCAGTGAACCTGTGTCAAGAATGGCCTAGTGCTGTTTATACACAAGTGAGATTGGCAAGGAGAGTTATTAATGCTGCTGCTGAACAAAAGGAAGTTATTTTTTCCAACATCCTGACACAGATATACCTAGTTCCTTAAAGGACTGTGGCCAGTGTATTAAAGCTGATATCTCGTTCTTAAGCTTTGAGCAACTGCTGTTCATTGTTACCCACTCCCTCTTGACAGCTACTCAACACCACTAGGACACAAGCAGTCACATCTATGCAGCCATTAATCTTTTCGTGGCTGAATTGTCTTTGGTTTGAAACTTGAAAAGGAAGAAACAGATATCAGGGAATTTTTTCATAACTCTTCGTTATGTAAAGACTGTTAACAGTACCAATATATTCAGCAATTTTGTTAAAAAGCCTCATATTCTTTAGGCGACATGCTTTTCTTTGTTTAGCTTTTAGGTTGTCACCATACCATGCAGAGAAACAGTGCATTATTACTTCTTGAGATCACTTGTAAATGAAGTAGATATAAATATAAACCTGAAATATATCTGAAAGGAAAAAGCAAAGAAAAAAAAAAAAGAAAGATGTAAGACAAAAGTAGCTTCAATTTATCTTCTGTCTCAAAAACAAGTATACAGTATATTAACAATAAAAGTGTCTGATGTGTTTATCCTTGTTTGTCTAACAAGTTCAGTTAGCTACTGATGGAAAATTGCTGCAATTAAAAAGGTACACTAAAAATAGACATTACATAAATTGTTTAACATGAGAATAAACTTTAATAATGAAATGTTTTGTCCGCAAAGGTTTTAATATTTTAATTTATTGTAAATAATACCACAAAATAGGACACCATTGAAAATAAAAACAAAAAAAAAACCCACTTCACGATCTCAGGGCCTGCATCCTTCCTGTGTTACCTTACACTGATCTAGAGGACAACTGATCTAGAGTTTTGGTTTACAACAAATTCCCAAGGCGTTTCCTCTCAGTTCACACTAAGAGCATGACTGGGAACATCTGCTTTATGGATTCTTGATGTCAGTGATAGCATAAAGCATCATATACAGCTTTGGGAAAACTGAAATTTACCAATAAGGTTAAATCAGGGCAAGACTGGTGGTTTCTCATTTACGTATAAAGTAGGTGTCCTGCTTCATAGGTTGGCCAACACAGGAGATGTGGAAAACATACATGGAGTGCACTTCTCAGAAGATCAATTAAAGTTGCATGTAGATAAAAGGATAGATGCATTTTTCTTGGGTTTTGCTTTTTC
>VZTA01020745.1:0-10820 GCA_013398855.1 Mohoua ochrocephala
ATATAAGCAAGCATATAAACTATTAAACATTTGTGGTTAATTTCTAACCACAGGAGTAGCAAATCTAAAAGAACAGGATTATACAAGATATAATGCAATTAACATTAAAAAAAAACAACTTACCTTTATTAGATTTGGATGACTTGTTCTTGCTAGGTTTAAAACAAGAGCCCCTTGATTTATCTTCTCTATCCTTAATAAATTTCTGCACATCATCCAATGAAAGCTTTTGAAGGACAACTACAGGCTTAGCTCCTTTATTTAGATCTTCAACTAGCCCAATCTTCTCTACTTTGTCCTGTTCACCTTTAAATTCAGTTTTCCTTGATTCCTGAGTGACATTGACATCTTTATCACGCTTGATTTTTGGAATGACAAAATGTTTCAATGCGCCAGATCTTGCCCCCAACAAATAACTGGGAAACTCTGCTTTATTGTCAGCATGTGCTTTATTACTATTTACTTTGCTCTTATTACCATCTGTCCTTTGTTCATCCTTGCTGTTTTGTGATTTAAAACCAGGTTTATCAGGTCTTGATTTACTAGAATCTCCTCTACCTTCCTGTTTAATGCGAGGGCTGTCAGGTCTTGATTTCTGATCCCCAGAAGAAAACCTTTCCCTTGATTCACCAGACTCATGTCTATGTTTCCTTGCAAATTTCTCAGGTTTTGAACCATCAGATTTAATACCATGTTTAGAATCATGTTCATTTTTGTTTGAGGATCTCAAATATTCAGGTCTTCTGATCTTGGATGGATCTCCTCTGTATCTCTCTGACTCCTCCCTGTCCTCTGATCTTTGTTTGAGGCTATCATGGTCACGTCTTGGTGTATCAGAAACTGAGCGCCCATCAGGCCTCTGTTTTGTTGGATCAGGTCTACTTTCAGATTTTATCCTTGAAGGATCAGATTTCACATCTAGTTTATGCCTAGATATTTCTATTTTCTTATCTGATAATGGTTTACTTGAGTCCCTCCTGTTATCATGTCTATGTTTTGGCATTTCAGGCCTGCCTTCATTCTTCTGTTTTGGTGTTTCAGGCCTCTGCCTTATTTCCTGTTTGCCATTATTTTGTTTTCCCTCATTTTGTTTCATCTCCATTTGTCTGCTCTGGTTTTGTTTTGATTCCGTTTGTCTGTTCTCATTTTGTTTCGCTTCCATTTGTCTGCTTTCATGCTTGCTTTCACGTTTAGCTTCTACCTGTTTCTTCTCATTCTGTTTACTTTCCAACCGCCTGCTCACATTTTGCTGAAATTCCATTTGTCTGTTTTCATTTTGCTGGATATCTGTCTTTTGACCCCCAAAGTCTGACATTTTCCTAAAAATCTCGGGATGGTTTTCAGGTTTAAATTTAAGAACTCCAACAGTGTCTTCTTGAGGAACACACACAAACCCATCATTATACTGCTTAATTTCTTCAGGTTTTTTGATGATGTCCAAATCCTGAGTTACTGTTGCCTGAGAGTCTGCTCTTCCTGCTTGCTGCAGATCAATACTAACCATCAATGCTGGCCTTGCCCCATTTCCTGCAGAACCTGTCTCCTGAGAAGCTGTTCTATTTCCTCCAGTAGCACCTCCAACCTCCTGTGGTTTGTTTTCTTGTTTTCGCTTCTTCAGAGGCTTATCTACAAATTAAAAGAGAAAAATCACAAATGCTATATATTAGAAACAGGCAAATGTCCAAGCAAAAATGTCCATTCCCCTCCACCCTCATCAATTAATCTTCCTCCACATGTATGTGCACACAAACAACAAAACCTATTGAATTTAAAAGCAAGAATAGAACTTCTCTAATACTCTTTAATGTATTTGTTATCAATCTACCACATGTGCCAATTAATCATTAAAAAACACCTTCAAAACATATGAAATCAGTTCCTGTACAGTTCCCAAGAGAACCATCTAATAAAGAAGCTGCAGTAATGGCCAAAAAAATATCATTTACAGTTGAAGCAAGTTTTGAGGAATACTACTATAAAAGATTCTCTTTTCCAGATTAAGCCTGGTTCATTATACATGAACTATGCAAAGATTTGCAGTGATTAACAGAGCTTCTCCCTACTTGATTCAGTTGGACTTTGCATATATTGTAGCCAGGGAACACATGAACAATGAACAAAAATTATTAAAATAAGTCCAACACTCCATGCTTCTCTTTGAAACAAGGAGTATATCAAGAGTTGGAGTCTATACCATATCACATATGAATAAATGGGGGGCCACTACACCCTTAAAAGCTTCAGTATTTTCCCCTTGCAACCATAATGCTTTTCATGAATGAAATAAAAATTTCAGTGATAATTTTATGTAGTGTCAAGAGCTTGACTCCACAATAATCCTTTCAGTTTACATTTTTTAAAAAATCATTAAAAGTAGAATACAGAAAAATAGAAAGTGAGACAACCACTCCCTCCTGTAATTTGGTAGAATTCATAGAAATGAGAAGCACATGAAAATATCAAAAAGAGTATGTTCAACTCATTTAAAATACAACCTATTTATATTACCAACATGATACTCTAAACTAAAATTAATTTCTACCATGAAACTTATATTCTCATTTTGTAATTTGTCAATAAAAAAAGATATTTTCTCTGTAATCAGGGAATACGATTTTAAGTCTAAGTAATGACCAAATGCAGGTTGAAAATTCTATCAAAATGTCTAGACCACAAATATAAGAAAAATAACTTTTTTTGTGCTTAGATTTGTGGTGCCTTTTCACCAGATGCCATGAGCCAACTCTCCTTTTGGGAGGAGGGAAAAAGTAGGGAGGATGCAATCAAGGAAGAAGGAATTAAACTCTTAACAAAAATACCCCCAACCTCTCAAATTGTAAACCAGAATTATAACTATGACTTCTAATTTCCTCTATACTTGTAGAAGATTCTGATTCAGAAGAATTAAAATTTTAAAGGATCATCTCCAAAATTAACATTAGAACACAGTAACAAGTAGTAAGATAGTCAACTCCAGTGATGTGAACAGGTTTGTGGGTTTTTCCCATCATTTTAATTCTCAAATCTATTTGTATATCTCTAACTTCCTAAAACTCCAAAATTATTTACGTTTAATGGCTGGAAGACAGTAAAGACAAATACAATAAACTCCACGCAGAAACTGGTCAACTGCAAATAAGGAACTTTTTAAGGTTTTTCCTTTTTCTGTCCAACAACAACAAAAACTGTTGGATTCATATGAGAGCTTATATAGATTAACTTCCTTACACTACTTATTAAAACAAATGTGGTTTTTTTTGAAACCTTCATACAATGATAAAAAATATTTTTCTCCCTGTGTCTAAGAGGGCTTTGACCTCACTGAGCTTCATAGTAGGTCTTAGGAATGACCATGAAGTAGAAGCTTCCAAATCGAGATTTCAAATTTGATTATTTTTTTAAAAACACATATACATTAATATGCATACATATACACACATATCACTACCTTATTTCTCAATTAAAACTGTTGAAATTTTGAAACAAAAATTGAGAAACTTGTGTTCTTATGAAAAAGTCAGTCAGCTTTTTCATTTTAATCCAGAAATGTCAGTCACTGAAAAAGTCCTGTAAAGCTCTGATGGTGGATCTAGCTTTTAAGACATTACTGTTACCAGTTATCTGCCCCGTCCCTTTAACTGAGGTTATCACCTGTAGCAGAAGGGAACACATTCACATTTCTACAAGTGTGTTTCATTGTCTAGTGCATCAGATTACGGCACTAGTGAAGACAGTTTGCATTAACCTAACCAGACTGAACAAGCCAGTTAAGAGCCAAGCGAAGGTTTTCTTCTGCTACCCCTACTATAGGAGCAAGGCAAATGGTGAGGAGATGTGATGCCTTAAACTGATGTAGCTAGATCAACGAAAACTCACCTTTCAGAGCCCTCATGCTGAGGGCCCCCAAGATTAAACAACCAAAACAATTCAAGTATGACCAATTTCCTCTCTTGAACTTCCACGGGCTCAAAATGCTGCTATTCATCATCATCCAAAATGTCAAATTGTAAGTTGAGAACATATAAATAGATGATTGCATCATAACTTGCCACATTCCCTCTAAATACAGAGCTCATTTGATGCACCTTCTTTGCTTCTCTTGACAACTCAGTACTGATGTTTAGTAAGTTATAACCACAACCTGTTGATATCTTATTATAAGAAGAAAGGGATGCCTTCAAAGTTTTCTTTTCCTAAATGTCAAGGTGATTGCAGATGGAGTTACAGATTATTCACAGATTTCTTGATATTTCCAGTGCATCTTGAGGGTGGTGCTCAGAACTAGACTTGATAATTACAGTTTTGCCTCTATGAGAGTTCTGGACCTAGGACAAAAAAGCTGACCCAAGTATATGAAAAGAAGCAAGTTCGCAGACAATACAAAACTAGGAGGACTTGTTGACTCCCTCAAAGGCAGAGAGGCCCTGCAGAGAGACCTAGACAAATGAAGGGGCTGGGCAATCATCAACCATATGAAGTTCAACAAGGGCAAGTGCTAGATTCTGCACCTGGGATGGGGCAACCCCGGATGTACAGACAGACTGGGGAATGAGAGGCTGGAGAGCAGCTGTGGGAAGGGACCTGATGGTCCTGGTTGATGACCAGTTGAATATGAGTCAGCAGTACCCTGTCAGCCAGGAGGGCCAACCATGTCCTGGAGTACATCAGGCACAGCATCACCAGCCAGTTGAGGGAGGGGATTGTCCCGCCCTGCTCTGCACTGGNCTGAGGTCACTTGGCTTGTTCAGCCTGAAGAAGAAGAGATTGAGGTAAGACCTCACCAGGGTCTGCAGCTTCCTCCCGAGGGACAGCAGAGGGGCAGGCGCTGAGCTCTGCTCTCTGGTGACCAGTGACAGGACCCAAGGGAACAACTGGAACTGTGTCAGGGGAGGTTTAGGTTGGATATCAGGAAAAGGTTCTTCACACAGAGGGTGGTCAGGCACTGAACAGGCTCCCCAGGGAAGTGGTCACAGCCCCAAGGCTGCCAGAGCTCAAGGAGCATTTGGACAATGCTCTCAGGAACAGGGTGGGATTGTTGGGGTGTCCTGTGCAGGGCCAGGAGTTGGACTTCGATGATCCTTGTGGGTCCCTTCCAGCTCAGGATATTCTATGAAAATATCAGGTTGAACTAGTGCATTAAAGGTAGGATGAGTACATAGTACCACTATCTTCATTGAGCATAATGGAAAAACTCCACTGAATGGGCACAAATACTTTTTTTGGTTGCCATCATAGCTGCAGAAATATGAAAGGTGAAAAACACCATTAGGCTTTATCAAATTCTGAGCTCACTTTGAACTATGTAAGAATAATCAATAGCGTATCAGAGAAGTGAGGAGAGAGTAATTAACCTCTGAAAACAGATGTTGTCAAATCTTCTCTTTTACAATCAAATATATGCAAGTTTGCATAAATCTGTCTTGTTAAGGCATGAGTCTCAAGACCCCATAGGGTCTTAACGAACAGATGAACTTCGGAACTTTACAATATCCATTCAAATATTCTTCATAATCTTCAAGACATCAGTATGCAAGCTTCGTCCACTTCATTCCATAGATGATAGAATTTATTATCAGGATCTAGGAGTTTGCAAAAATATCAGACTAACATTTTTCTTTCAAATCCTGCAGACCTAGGTTAAAAGCTTGCCACAGTTCTGAACAGGTAGGCTCACATGCTCTTGAGACCAATAAAGTGTGATCAGGATCTTTTTGCTTCACTCTTTACAGCAATTTTTTTAATAGAAGGAGTATGTAGCAAGCCACAGAAGAGCTTTCTGACTATATTATAGATCAGGTATCCAAGTTTGTTGTTCCCAGATTCTTTTCTTTTTAGAAATATTATTCACTCCTTCCCCCTTCCCTGCCTCCCAAGAACACAGATACATCAAAAATGTATCTACATTTTGTTCAGTTACTTGAACAAATTTATGACTGTTCAGAGTACAGTCTGATCCCAGTTGTTCTCCTATGTGTGCATTGGTTTTGCTTGGAAAATTTGCATGGACATTCACTTACATTGCAACATGCTCACCAAAAGGCAGTACCTCGGTACTCAGAGCAAGATCATAAACTATCTTATTCTAAAAAATAGCAGAGATGTTCGTCAAATTAAATGGGTCACTGTGGTGCAAGAAACAAAATATTACAGGAACCACAAGTTTGAAATGGATTTCCAAGCAGTTGTGTCTCACCTGTCCTGTTATGAACAGTATTCCTGGAGACAGGTTGTGGCCTTCATCTTTGGAAATATCTGCATGTCAAAACAATGAGTACTTTCAGATTTAGAAATTAATTACTGCAGAACCTCTGTGCAAAAATACATTGCACTGGAATAATCACAGATACCTTTGAATATATTTCTGCTGAAACTGCAAGTCAATTGTGATTTGCAGCACATCCATGCTGAAAATGGATATACTTGGAAGCTGAACAAGTATTAGGGACAGTAGCTGGATGAGGGGAGCTGTATTAAAGAAGTATCTGCATTCTTCCATTTAATCTGAAATCTTTCCAAAGCAGCAGCCAGAACACCACTAGTGCTGAAGTCTCCGATGTTACTA
This sequence comes from Mohoua ochrocephala, assembly GCA_013398855.1. Taxonomy (NCBI): domain Eukaryota; kingdom Metazoa; phylum Chordata; class Aves; order Passeriformes; family Acanthizidae; genus Mohoua; species Mohoua ochrocephala. Next base: position 6,563 of record VZTA01020745.1, read on the forward strand.
CTTTCTTGCAAACCTGATGATTGTCTTAAGTCTCAGATTAAACTTTTTCAACAAATGAGTATAATAGGATGATAGCCTAAAAACCTCTAGAATTGCATGTCCTAGCAGATGGAAATGGGTGTTTTGTAATACTTGTGAAAAGGTAACAAGCCTAAATAAGAACCACATGCATGGTTGCTGAGCTTTGTTTTAGCAGAATGGTAACACTGTTCTATCAATATTGTTTGCTAAACTTTAAAATCCAGAGATTTCTGATTTATCTTGAAGACACAACATATAAATTACCACTTCCCCATTTACACCTTGTAAGGAATTCAGTTGGAGACTTCATATCCAAGATGGATAAATGTGAATGTACTCCTCTTCAGAACCACAAAGATTGATCCTCTAATGCTGAATTCTGTATGAACCATTTTGATGACTCCAGTACAAACTTTTTGCATAACAATTAAGAGTGTAATATTTTAAAGCTCTAACACTCTTCAGAGATTATTGGGATATGCCTCCACTCATTTGAAATACCACTTATTTGCATTATTTAAATCAGCAGTGAATAAATTTATCCCAAATATACCAGTCCTAAGCAGTTATTACTTATTGTCAGACCTTCCATTTTTGAACATCAAAGACAAGTCAGCCAGAGGCCAATTACAAGCTTATCTTATTTAAGATAACAGTCAAGACTAGGAATTTTCGACAAATAACACATAGCCATATGCCTAAATAACAAATCTATGTTTACTGACAGCTCTTTTCTTTTCCTAGTTATTTTTCACAGTCTCTTCAAAGATGTGCAAGTGCCCTGTCCCCCCCAACCGATAGTGTTGTGTAGACCACAAGAATCTAAACCAATCAATATAATCTGGATATAAGTAAGATTTAAAATTACTTTAATGGTAATAATGGATGACATATCAATGGAGTGAGGACAAATATCCATTTTTAACTTTCTACTCTTTAATGAATAGTCAGCATTACTGGCCATGAGAAGTTGTTCTCACCTGACCTCCCCCCTGAAACATATTCCAATAAGCAAATAATTAAACAACTAAAGAGATCCCTTCCATCACTAGAAGAGATTCCCACAGCACTAGCTCCTCCCCTTGAAGGAGAGACTCAGCAAACATAAGTCAAAAATTTTAGTCTCACTGCTTGCTCCCTTACAGAAGAAACTAAGAAAGTAAAATCATGAACCTGGTATAGGAAGCTTTATAGAACAGAACAGAATTACAAAGGCTCCAGAGACCAGAGGGCTTCCAGCTGCTGCAGTTCAGAGGAAGGGATTTCCAAGAATCTGAACAGAAACAGCTGATAATTTTTAGCAATCTGTCAAGAGACTTTATCAAACTTGTGGTCACTATGCAAAAAAGAAAGTTCATCAAGAGGGATGTCCAAACTCATTCAGGAAATAAAACAACCACAAACCAAACCAAACACAAAACCCCTAAAAGGACTACAGGAATCTCTGACATGCCTTAGGGTATAGCACAATACATAATCTTCATTTTGGTAAAGTTCTGTTTGTTTTCTTAAATATGACAATAATGTAATCAGCATAACTGGAGGATGAAATATGATTTTACGAACTTTTCTGCTTAAGAATGTTTGGTAACTCATTATTCCCTGTCAACAATACTAATACAAAAGAAATATTACACTAGATAATAACAAGAATTCAACTACAGCAAATTATAATCAAGCATCTCCACTTGTTTAAAGACTGGAAGCTGTAATTTAACCTCCCTGAATTGTTTTTATAAACAATATGATTTCAATTTATCTATGAGAGAGATTTTTCTGAAACAAATTCGGGGATTTATCCATGCGATTGTTTTGTGAAGAATTATAATTTTGTAAACTCAATTGCTAAAAAATCTGAGAAAAACCTGAAGTGTGAATACTTTTGAAATACATAATGCAGCACCTAACTTCACAAGAAAAAGGCAACACACTAACAGTAGACTTAATGAAGACTAATTATTTCATGTATCACTTACAGATTAACATTTCCAATCAGTTTCAAAATCATTTGTAGGAACAACAAACTTTAGAAATAAGGAATTTACTTCCAGATGTTGATTTTATTCTGACATCATACCTTGCATTCAAAAATATTTTCAATTAACTAGATCCAGTAACATCTATACAGGATGATAATGAAAATAAGTCTGTGTCATCATCTTAGGTTGATGTTGGAATGAACTTAGTGACTGAGCTACAGAAATGCTGGGCTTAAACTGTTAATAAGCTTTGTTAATTATACATGCTGTTCTTTATCAAAATTTAAATCCATTATAGAGAAGTGATTGTCCCAGAACAAAATAAAGTCATTACTGGGTAAGTAATATTATAAATCCTCCCATCCATTTAACAGGTACAATCAAGGGCATATGCTACATGCATATTATATTTAATTTTCTTATCTTAGTTCATGTTATAAATAAAAATAAAATACACTTCTTACTAAACTGAGTTTTAGTTTTCTACACCTCTTTACAAGAGCAGGTTTCTGCACTACCCTACGTAAAGCACAACCTGGATAAATGTGGGAATTTGCTTTCATGTTACACAAGAGCACCAAAGGAGACACCATTAAAAAAGTATGCCTCTACTTTTCTTTTTAAAAAAACGTGCTTTTCAGTATTACATTCTTTAAAAATATAAAAGAAAGCAATTTTCCCTAGACAGTTGGAAACACTGCAACACTTTATTGCAATTTATCTAGATAGAAGAGAAATTTCTTCCCCTTACTTTTCTTAAAACATGTCTGAACATAAAACAAAAAAAGACTTTCATCTGTAGGAACTGGATGTTGTAAATCTGCTTTTCCTTGGGAAAGCTACATCGGGTGCCAGTTTCATCTATTACATAACACTACAAAATGCAGACCTAATGAAAGTTTGTATACAGAAAATGCATGGTACCCAATTCTCACACTGTCCTACTACATAGAGACATAATCATTTGTATTTTACACCATCTCATTTAATCTTCTGGTATTAATAACTGTAATCTTCAGCAAGATTACTATACAAATGACTACATTCGTATCTCTATTTTAAAGTAAATAACCCCCCTATAACATATTTTTGAAAATGAATGGTAATATACTGGCTATAATTACACGTTCTGTCATTTCATTCACTGGCTACATAAAATTAAATGTAAACAAACCATTAATTCTTAATAGTGTTCTTCTGTCTCTTCTTTGTGGGACTTTTGGGGGGAGATGGGTAATGGGGAGAAAGGGAAAGGAGCTTACTTTAAAGGTAAGAGAAAAAGTTTACTTACCTATAAATGTAGTTTTGAGTTTTGCTCCGGCAGATTCACACTCTTGGGATGGGTGTGTCTGCTGCTATGGGCTTGGAATGAACTAAAAAAAGAAGGGCCCACAGCAGGCATCCAATGCCCCCTAACTGATCCAATTATTGGAAATAAAGTTATTACAGCTTCACTTCTCCCTAATTCAAAGAATCCAGAGTAAGATTCCAAAGTAGGTAAAATGGATCCTCAGAGGTAAAATATATAAGGGAAAAAACCCCAGAGAAATGAGTAGATTTGTCTCATTTTAAAAATGCTTCTAATCCTTTTAAGTTTAAAAAATATATATTAGCCTCACAATTAAATGGTTAGTGATGAATGATTTCATTATTTTTCTTGCAAACACCAGAAAACAGTGCCTTTACAAGTAAAAGTAGAACTCCTTAATCTGCTAAGACAGCTGCATCATATAAAAGTGTCTTTGAAGTATTTTAAAATCTAACAATGAACACACAATACTATGTATGGAAGAGCTCAAATTAAAATTTAGCAAATCTGAATAAAAAACTAAAACAATTTGAAAAAGAATCTCAGAAAAAAAAGAAGGGTTGCTTTCTTTTTTTTCAAGTAATTTTCAAGATTATCTTCCCTTTTCCTCTTTCTAGAAGACTCAGAGCTCCTTTTAACATCAGTATCTTAAATATTTTTGATTCACAGTATTCAGGAGTTTTAGAAAAGCATGAAAGATCTTGAGGTAGAAACCTTGAACCTGGAAATTAATTAAGTAATAGATCTAAATCTCAATTAACAAGAAGAACTTAATGTAATGTTCTGGGAAAGGTTTAGACTGAAAGTGACTGACTAATTTTGAATTACTTGACTATAAACAAAAATGTGACTACTGACAGTGATTAGAAAAAAGTGTGCATGAAGCTTCATTATTTCTAATTTCTTTAGAAAGGTATTGATAAGATAACTTTCCTGTCTGACCATTCAG